>APFE030764788.1:0-31257 GCA_000404065.3 Pinus taeda
TGCATTCAACCGACAAGCCAAAGTTTCTAGCTTATCTGCTTCCTGGTTATTCCCTCTTAGGATGTGAAAGAATGACACCAGATCAAAGAGAGGAAAAATAACTTGGAATATTTTAATGATTTGGCTTAGATTCATGTTGTTTGTTGATGAATTGTATTTCATATGTTTTATTATCAACATTGAGTCTCCTAAGACTTAGATCTTCCTGATGCCCTTTTTTGGAGCCAGAAAAAGTCCAAGGAATAAACCATATGCCTCAGCTTGATTATTTGTCTTCCTTCCCAGGCCCCAAGCATATCTATCTTTGATGTTTCCTTTAGGATTAATGAGAATCCCTCCACCTCCTGCCACCCCAAGCCATAAAATATTTATTAATTCAACTTTTATTCATTATTAATTACCATTGAAAAGAAAAATCAAAACTATTCCATTATCCATGAAGAAAAACTAAAACCTCTCATGTATCCATGTAAGCTCATTTGTTTATCTTATGGTCCATAAAAAGATGTAATCAACATTTTATACATGCATAAGACCTCCTTTTAGTTTACATAATGTTGCGAGAATTGTAATTTAAATATAGTAAACATGACTTTACCTCTCATGTCAAGACTTTAATCTTATTAATACACAATTTTTTCATTGTTAAAGTACTCATATAGTTATCACTACATGATGATTTATATTGATTTTGAACTAAACAAGAAGAAAAAACATGTGAACTGATTAAAAAACCAATAATCAAGACTAAATCTTCAATGTTTCTAAATTCACTATTTTCTTCTCATTTTCTTATTTGAGAAGGATTGTGACCTTGAATCCTTATTATCATAGATATTGTACACAATTGGAAATACTTAGTTTTAAGTGTAAAAATGTTTCCACTGCAAAAAAACGTGTAAAAATGTTTCCACTGCAAAAAAATGTGTAAAAATGTTTGTAAACCTTACCAGTTATATTATAAAATGCCAAAAATATGAATAAAAAATAATACAATTAGCGAAATAAAGAAAACAAAGACATACAGCAATAGTATAAATGATGAAACAACACAAGTGCATATCACTCTCCATTATCATCACCCTGATTATCTTCTTCGCTTGGCATGATAACCCTATTAATCTCAAAAACATGTTTTAATCTAGGTTTGTATCTTAATACAAACCACCAGTCCCTATCCAACACATATGGTTACAAAGACACTTGGTTACAGTGTTTTAGGAAAACAGAAGGCTCCTTAGCTTCATGCCACATCTTTCTAGAGTTGATAGATATCATCCCACTATCACGATGTTCCTTTACATTATTATGATCAAATGTGTCCCACCACTTGCACCTAAAAGTAACACATTGGAACGAACCAAAGTCCACATGAATGATCTCTTGTATCTTTCCAACTTAACCTAACATGCCCCTTATTAGGTTTTGATTGTAGTGGCTAACACGACTAGATTGGTTGAACTCGACTTCCACTCTATAGTCTTGTCTCATGCATCTATTATCGACATCCTTCGTACGAAAATCATGTCTATATGCCCACATAGATGGGAACAAATGAACTTATAAAAAGTGAAAAAAATCATAGTGTCATGTGTCTAATAACCCGAACATAATTAAAAATATAAAATATATATAAATATTAAAATTCAAAGGTGTAGTATGGAGTTAAAACTGTACAGAAAGAGATTATAGTTACCGAGTTGCTACACCTAATCCATATGTTTAGCACATCCTCTTCAGCATGTGGGTAACGACCAGATACACCGTATTTCTCTCTCACTTGATCAACAACCGAACTATTAGGGCATGCCATTGATATATTTTATTTTAAATTATTAGGATAAGGAACACTTATACCATTCAACCGTTTGAATTCTTTCCTGTCACTGTCCCATATCCTCCTATTATGTTCTTACAATGCAACCCACCATTGTGTTGCTTCCATATTGTAAATAATGAATTTTTTGATGGCTTTAATTTTTGAATTCACTGATGAAATCAAACCAACATATATATAGTACGTATGAGATAAAAATATGCATTAATACAAAGTTCAATGTGAATAGTTACTATGTATAAATTTGACCAATGATAAGCCACTTACTCTTTATCATGCGCCTCTTTCCAATCGTTTCAAGAAGCTCCCCTTCTCTTTTTTCTTCATCCCTTTCTTCATCCCAAATCACTGCATCTAGTGTGTTCTAGATCTACTTGATGTACTCACTGTCATAATAGAAAGACTCATATGATATATACCCCTCTGCCATTGATCCTCGGGTTTTTCCCTTTTTCGGAAAAAACCTTTCAATTTCTTCATGCACCTCTCTAAGAAGAACATCCAACGATAAGAAACCACCAAAAATAATTCGACCTCATGTACTAGGTGAATTAGAAGATGAACCTACAAGTCCATGAAACTTGTTGGTAGTTCCTTCTCAAATATACAAACAATCTCAACTATCTCTTGACGCCACTATGGAATGCTATCCATATGAATCTCCTTTGATGTGATCCAACGTACAAATGCACATAATTTAGATATGGCACATCACAGGTCTTGGGGGAAGTCATCGTTCACACACCCATGCACGAGCAAAGGATAATGACACTACATAGTAAATAATACATTATACAAAAGATAATTATAAAATAACCCATTACATAAAAATAAAAAATAATAAAATCATGTTTTTGACATACACACTCTTAGAAGGTTCAAATGGTCATGCGATTTCAACCCCGACAAAAAGTCTTCCACAATCAAGCAACACCATAGTGAAGACCCATAAAAATAAGGCACACTCACACTCATTATAACTTCCTTTGCTAAAGAAAGATCATCTTTCTTTAAAATCCATGGGATATCACCTTCTTTGAAAGACCAAGAGGGACCAACCTCTCCTCTAGTTTCTTGTCTTGGCCAATGTTTCCTTTTAGTTTTTGAAGAAATAATATATCTCCTAACAACCAATGTGTCACTTTATTTCGATGATATGTGCCTCTATAAAGAAGATGAAACATTTTTAAATACATGCATGGGATATAGCAAGTGGGCAATCTTAAGAGGGTCCCAATATGGGAGATCATAAAGGGCATATTTCCTTTTCATCCCAATGGGAAATTTCTCAGCATAGGTGTCGAATAATTATGGATCATCAAACATAGGCTCCCCATTTGAATCAAACATTTTTGAAAACTCCTTCTCCCTCTCTATATCATATGCTCTAAGCCATTCAGTTGGTGTCATTATTGCATGCCTTTGGGTTCTCTCCAATTTACCCTTGAAAGAAGATGTTTCTCTATTGTAAGGATGTTATTATGTGAGGAATACCATGGAGCAGTCATACACTGGATTTTGTAGGTAATTGGACCTCCTAGCCTTCAGAGAAGGTCCACAACATTTACATCCATGATACCCTTTTGCTACAAGACCTGCGAAATTATTGTATATAGGCCAACACGTTAGCAACCATGAATATTAGAACAATAACAATGAACTAAATTAATATACAAAAGTACAATATTGTTACGTATATAAACAAATCAATAAAAATGTAATTTACCAGAGGAAACTCCTAAGCTTGGATAATCATGTTGTAAGCACATATGCCATACAACATAAAACTCCTCTTTGTTGTGATGAGTATTGATACATCATACACATGTATCCATTCCCACAATTCCTTCAATTCATCTACCAATGGTTGTAAGTAGACATCCATATTATTGACTTGTCTTCTATTAGAGACTATGAGAGTAACCATAAGATGTTCATTCTTCACGAATAACCATGGGGGGATATTGTTATTGATCACTACTACATGCCAAACATAATGGTTGGTGATTTGGAGGGAATATGGGTTGACACCATCCATGGCTATGCTGAGTCATAGAATTCAAACTTCATCCTTGAATTTTCAGGCCATGTAACCTCTATATTCTTCATGACTATTGAATCTGTTGGGATTTGCATAACTCTTGACTCACTTTTGTGTGAGGCATGCCATCCTGACAACATAGCTAATTCTTTGCAATGAAAGAGTCTTTGAATCCTTGGGGTTATAGGCACGTGACTCAATATCTTATGAGGAGGACCATGTGATTTACCTGCTTTTTTAAAATTACGGTACTTGTCATGCCCACATTTAAGACATATCTCTTTATCTGCATATTCTCCTCTATATAGAATACAATCTTTTGCACATGCATGATATGATATGTACTCAACACCCAACATTTTCAACAACTTCTTTGCATCTTCGTAGTTACTCGACAATACATTATCACTCGGAAGAACCTTATCTTTGAATAACCTGCAGTTGGTGGGGAATATAATTGTACAATGTTGATATTTAATGTTCGTAAAATTGACCATTTGTAATGTTGATTATGCGACAAAATTTCTCAAAATATAAGGGACTTAATCGATCATGCAAGTGAATTACCTCAATATTGCCTAGAAACATGAATTTGACATGCCAAAATTTTCTTTCAAGTTATACAACAACATCATTGTCCCCAGTTGAGTAGACTTTGACTTGCCACCGGGTCCAAAGAGGGGGATGGTGGAAGCAGATTTCAATCTTTTGAATAAGGTATCAGTGATATGAGAATTATCTCCTAGCTCATCGTTCTAGGCATCTAACAATATTTCCTCCATGACAGTCATATCCTGTAAGTAATCATCCAAACCAACCTATATTTGATTGCCTCCATTTCCAACTTGTGATGAAGAACTACTATGTTGTAGTCATTCCTAATTGGTGAATCTGGACGTAGTGGGAATTGAATAAGTGGTTGATTCAATCATTCTTTATATGCTTCCTCTCTGAGTCATTCTTTTAAAGCAACCTTCTCTTGAGTTGACGTTGTAGTGAGGTGCGTCGGAAGATGGTAGGTGGTCGCTCATGATCACTGTTGGGGAAATTATATGTGTTATAGTTTCCAACATTAAATTCTCAATCTGGGGTTGTAAGACTTAGAGGCACAAGCACAGGTAAGGCAAAATCAGAGTATCTAAACTAACTTAATATCAAATTCCTATTTTTGAATTAAGTACAAAATGAAAATAAACAATTTTAATCTCAATCTACATCAATCAAACTTAATTTCAATGCAAGTAAAATTTAACTACAACGAAACCACACTGATGCATTAACTGCAAAATACTCATCAGATATCCACTGAATTCAACCTATGTTCAATGAAAGAATTCATTCAATCACTCTAAAGCTAAATCAAAACATAACATTCTATTCAAAGAACATGAACACTAAATCTAAGCTAAGTTAACGAATATGAAATCTAATTTAAACTAATGAATACAAAATCTAAACTAAGCTCTGAAGTTTCTAATTCAATCCAACCAAAGAAAGACATTCAATCAAATTACTTAAACATATAAAATCCTAAAAAAATTCTTAAAAAATATGTTCAAAGAATCTGAGATCTATTGTTAAATTAACCATCCTATTCAACACTGGAAAGAATCTTGAATGATGATTTAAATGAATCAAAAGATCTATTACAGAAACCTAAACTACTTATTCAAAAACGGAAATTGAATTCCTATCTATGAGAACATTCTACATAAAATCTAATTAAAACAAAATAAAGGAAAGCACACACACTCTTAGATTATAACTATAACTCCTATGAGATCTTGCAACATTTTATAAATCTTGTACTTAACAATGAGGTTGGAAAGAATTAAGAAGCTATCCATGCAAATGTCATCAAATTAAACCCATGATACAAGACTTAAGAAATTAAACATGACTCTCACCGAATTTAAGAAATATCACAATCATGTGCATGACTCTAATTCAAACAACTTAGAATTCATTAACCAATCGAAACTCATACTAATATATCATTCATGTGCACTGTTAATTAAAACTTAGACTACTCCTAATTTAAATCAAATGTTGTAACTACCAATTCAAATTGTACCTAATGGAAAACAAAACTATTCTAATCAAACTCAAAATTCCTTACTACAAAACTCAGGTATGAAACAATTGCTCAGGCTTCAAATCTGCATGAGAAACACTCCACTTAGAGGTTAATCTACATGCATGTTCAGAAATCATTTAACTTTAAATCCATTCCATAATAGTGACACTCTTAACTGCGTAATCTCAATCTATTCATGCCAATTTGTCCATGAAAATAACATAGTATGGTTTTTAAATGATTATGCAGGAGCAGGTTTGAATAATAACGATTTATAATACCACGGAGCAATCAATTACCGATACAAGAAATTACTAAATATCTATGAATCAATCTAAGGCTTAATTGCAAGATCAAACTACAAATATTTAGACACTGCAAAATTCAAATCAATGGAAACTAACTCTGCAAAACCACGCGATTTCCTAATCTATACTAGCTATCGGTATCGGTTCCTGTTGTAGTGGGCCCTCCCACAACTGGAAAAAGCTAATCTATTGTAGTAAAATGGAGATCAAAACATAAATACTATGACTCAGAGTAAGATATGCTGAAATCAATTTGATTTAGAGCTTAAGAACAATTATACATTATCTTATATCCTTCAAAACGGAGTCTGTATTATTAACAACAAAAACATTACATCCTTCATGAGCTCTGATATATATACAAAAGCCATTTAAACTGAATTCCCAATTGAATTTGCAATTTTGGAAGAGATCACAAAAATCTGGAGTTGTTTTGATTTTACACAAATTAGTGATGAAGAGTTGGCTTGATCTCCTCAACCATAATATATTTTGGTAAACTGTTCATATGGAAAATAATTTTCCATATTGTTGACAAATCCCATGTCTTGAAATCTTTTGATTCGACTCCATCTCCTCAAAAAGTGTGCCCAAAGTTGGTTGTTTGGATATTTTACAAATATGAGTTTTACCTGATTTTTATACAAATATTTCTCAAAGACCTTTTCTTATCTCCCAAACTGTAATGAATTTTAGAAAACGTTTGCAATATTAGTCCATTTGCGATACTGGGACCAAAACCCATTTGCTCGATTTTCTTCGTTCGCCTTCATTTGCACGGAAATCGAGGCAGAAGTTGGCAGTTTGAAACTTATTGCAGATTTGGGCAAATTTGTGAATTTCTTTCTAGAGACCCACATGAGTGACCTAGGTGAAATCCAGGTTATGGAGAGGAATTAAAACATTATTTTTGATAATAACCTCTCTCAGTTTCTAAGGAAGCATGCCAAAAGTGTCAAAGCCCCAAATTGGTCATTTCCGTACTCTACTGGCTTATAAAGAAACTCAGCGATGGAACCCTGTGAAAAGATGAGCTTAGTGAAACCGTCATTAGTAAATCATGACTAAATCATCTCTAATCATTGAAAAGCTAATAAAACCAATGATAATCAACCACAAGGCAGAGGATACGATTTGACAATAAATGATGGAATTATGACGTGAAATGAGTATACTGGTGTCAGAATTTAGGTTATAAATGGCATTTTTGTATGATGGAAAAATGGGCATATTCGAGGCCCAACATCCCCCCATTCCTGAGGTTTTGCATGTCTTCATGCAAACAAATCTCTTTCTCTTTGATAGGTTCTTGTGGGACAACATTACTTGGATATTTGAAGGCATTGTTTCTTTTGGAGAAGCACTTACTTGAATGTTTGGAGGTGTTGGTTCTTGTGGTGCAAAACTCCTCATACTTAATAGGTCACACTAATTTACTGAGCAATACAAATTGAGGACAAGAAAGGGATGAGTGAAAGAGAGATGAGTGATGGAGATGGTGAATGGGAAATCGATACTTTGTCTTCGTAAGACCAATGTATCTAGGCAGTTTCCTTTATCATTTCATGGCAGTAATGACTTCATCCTAATATTTTTCATCATGGAAGGAGAAGACATCATAGAAGTTGCTTTATCAATGCACCATACGGTTTTTTTTTTAACATGGTCTTGTAATTAGAGTATATGCAGAGTGAATGAAAGGATAATAAAAGGATGATGGTTTATGAAAGATGAAATGCATGGATGAGAAGTGGTGAATCATTAAGTTTCTTTAACCTTCTAATGAATTAGAGAATCATAAGCCAAACTTACCTCAATTTTTACCTTTATAATTAATGTTCCTAGTGCTGCAAGATGAAGTGGAGGATGGAATGGTTAGAGCTGATGTGACTGCTAATTTGATCTGCTGAAGAAGGCTGAACTGGAAATAGTAAAGGAGGTTGAAAAATGAAGGTCCCCTTCTCCCCCATGCCTGAGCAGTTGTATGTCCCCAAATAAAGAAGGAAGATGATTGCTGCAAATGATTATCAAGCTGCTATATGGAAACCTTTATTGAAACAAGATGAGTGCTACAGGAAAAGGAAATGTTGCTCAAAATGTCCACATTGCGGCAAATCTGTACTGAGATCACAAAACCATATAGTCTTCAACTGCTACACACCATGTGCAATCCTACTTATGTGAGTAAATGGTGTCGATGTCAAACATAAGAAAGAATCATTGGATTACCGAACATTGAGGAGATTGTTAACCAATGTGAGATATCCCACCTTTGATGTCAATGGGAATCAAGGCACTAGGTAGATTCTACTAGCCATGACTAGATTTGTCATAGTCGAATGGACTATAGAATTCATACACCAAGAAACATTGATGTATTTCCTTAGTAGATGACAAGGATACCTACCATTAAGGCATGCAGGCTCCCAGGTACATTATTTAACCCTAACCCTAATCCCAAATAATGTGCTGATGTCGATGAGATAAGGCTTGTTGGAAGGTGGGCCTTAAGGAATCCCACATCAACCAACACAAGTACAAGACATAATGAAATACATGATTTGAAGAACTCATACAAATTTACAAAATTTATTGGGAACCTTGCCTGCCAATTACCTGGTTTTCAAGCAAACTCCCTGTCCAGTTGCGCCAAACAATCTGGTTTTCACAAAAGGACTTATTTTTTCTCTTTACTATTTTCATTTAATTATTTACTAACATTCCTACTATAATGGAGAAAAGATGTCCTCCTTCAAGTGAAAGAGAACTTCCAGTGAAGCCATGTGTGGATTGGGTATAAGGATACATTCATGCTCAGATTTAACATATAAACTTTACAGTGTACATGAGCATGTAAAACTAGTAGCTGCAAATTATATGATACTAAGAGAGTGTGAAGAAGAGAATGATGCCTTGATGGAGTACTGTTTTGGAACCAATGCTCGATGTAATCATAGTGGTCTTGGTTCATTTCTTCATTTGGACAATGTTGCATGTCCTCTTCTTTGGCCTCTTCGATCTCTGGTTTTAGGGGCTTCTCTCCAATAGATGTTGTCCATAAGTCCTCAGTTTCCTCTAAAGATTGGAAAACGTAATTATTGGAGGATTCTAGCTCTTCATGTGGTTGTGGCTCATGGAAATCAGGTTCTTCGATCACTTCTGGAGAGGTAGAAAGGTTCTTGATTGCTGTCAAGATCTGCGCTACTTGAGAGGCAGAGACCCCAACTGCTGCTAGGATTTGAGATAACTCCTTCAAATTCTTAATCATCCTTGAATCATGCTTGCTAGTTTAGAAATCCTTGTCTCCACACACAGATTAGTACTCGGGGGTTCTTACAACACCCCAAAAATGTTTTATCATTTAAGAGCTTGAAATTTTTAATGAATAAAAACTAATTGCAATAAAACTCACAAAACTTGAACTCCTCGCTTTCTTGGACAACCAGACTTTGGAGCTACCCAAATAAAAGTAGATGCATGGCTCTTCACTCACGTCTTATCATCATCTCCGCACTCTGATTGCCCTGCAACTAAGATCACACAAAAAATTGTGAAAGAAACTATGCTCTGATCCCTTTAGCACCTCCTCGGAAATGACACCAAAAATGTTGGGGAAATTATATGTGTTATAGTTTCCAACATTAAATTATCAATCTGTGGTCATAAGACTTAAGCGCAGGTAACGCCGGATTAGAGCATCTAACCTAACTTAAGATCAAATTCCTATTTTTGAATTAAGTACAAAATGAAAATAAACAATTTTAATCTCAATCTAAATCAATCAAACTTAATTTCAATGCAAGTAAAATTTAACTACAATGGAACCACACTAATGCATTAACTGCAAAATACTCATCAAATATCTACTGAATTCAACCTATGTTCAATGAAAGAATTCATTCAATCACTCTAAAGCTAATCAAAATAGAGCATTCTATTCAAAGAACATGAACACTAAATCTAAGCTAAGTTCACGAATATGAAATCTAATTTAAAATAATGAATACGAAATCTAAACTAAGCTCTGAAGTTTCTAATTCAATCCAACTAGAGAAAGACATTCAATCAAATTACTTAAACATATAAACTCCTAAAAATAATTCTTAAAAAATATGCTCAAAGAATATGAGATCTATTGTTAAATTAACCATCCTATTCAACACTGGAAAGAATATTGAATGATGATTTAAATGAATCAAAAGCTCTATTACAGAACCCTAAACTACTTATTTAAAAAGAGAAATTGAATTCTTATCTATGAGAACATTCTACATAAACTCCTAGATTATAACTATAACTCCTATGAGATTTTGCAACATTTTATAAGTCTTGTACTTAACAATGAGGTTCGAAATAATTAAGAAGCTATGCACGCAGATCTCATAAAATTAAACCCATGATACAAGACTAAAAAAATTAAACATGACTCTCACCGAAGTTAAGAAATATCACAATCATGTGCATGACTCTAATTCAAACAACTTGGAATTCATTAACCAATCGAAACTTATACTACTATATCATTCATGTGCATTATCAATTAAAACTTAGACTACTCCTAATTGAAATAGAATGTTGTAACTACCAATTCAAACTGTACCTAATGGAAAACAAAACTATTCTAATCAAACTCAAAATGCCTTACTACAAAACTCAGGTATGAAACAATTGCTCAGGCTCCAAATCTGCATGAGAAACACTCCACTCAGAGGTTAATCTACATGGCACAACACAAGCATGTTCAGAAATCATTTTAACTTTAAATCCATTCCATAATACTGACACCCTTAACTGCGTAATCTCGATGCATTCATGCCCATTTGTCCATGAAAATAATAGGGTATGGTTTTTAAATGATTATGTAGGAGCAGGTTTGAATAATAACAATTTATAATACCACAGAGCAATCAATTACCGATACAAGAAATTACTAAATATCTATGAATCAATCCAAAGCTTAATTGCAAGATCAAATGACAAATATTTAGACACTGCGAAATTCAAATCAATGGAAAATAATTCTGCAAAATCACACGATTTCCTAATCTATACTAGATATTGGGATCGGTTTCGGTTGTGGTGGGCCCTCCCACAACTAGAACAAGCTAATCTATTGCAGTAAAATGGAGATCAAAACATAAATACTATGACTCACAGTAAGATATGCTGAAATCGATTTGATTTAGAGCTTAAGAACAGTCATACATCATCTTATATCCTTCAAAACAAAGTCTGTATTATTAACAACAAAAACATTACATCCTTTCTAAGCTCTGATATATATACAAAAGCCATTTAAACTGAATTCCCAAATGAATTTGCAATTTTGGAAGAGATAACAAAAATATGGTTTTGTTGTGATTTTACACAAATTAGTGATGAAGAGTTGGCTTTATCTCCTCAACCATAATGTATTTTGGTAAACTATTCATACGAAACCTAATTGGCCATATTGTTGACATATCCCATGTCTTGAAATCTTTTGATTCAACTCCATCTCCTCAGAAAGTGTGCCCAAAGTTGCTTGTTTGGATATTTTACAAATCTAAGTTTTCCCTAATTTTTATACAAATATGCCTCAAAGACCTCTTCGCATCTCCCAAACCATAACGAATTTTAGAAAAATGTTGCAGGCTTAGCCCATTTGCGATACTAGGACCAAATATACCTCTCCACATCTCCCAAACCATAATGAATTTTAGAAAATTGTTGCAGGCTTAGTCAATTTGCGATACTAGGACCAAAACCCATGTTCCCGATTTTCTTCATTCCCCTTCAACTGCACGAAAATTGAGGTGAAAGTTGGAAGTTTGAAACTTATTGCAGATTTGGGAAAATTTGTGAATTTCCTTCTAGAGACCCACATGAGTGACCTGGGTGCAATCCAGGTTATGGAAAGGTATTAAATATTATTTTTGATAATAATCTCTCTCTGTTTTTTGGAAGCATCCGAAAGTGTCAAAGCCCCACATTGGTCATTTCTGTACTCTACTGGCTTGTAAAGAAAGTTAGCAATGGAACCCTGTGAACAAATGAACTTAGCAAAACCGTCATTAGTAAATCATGAATAAATCATCTCTAATAATTGAAAAACTAATAAAACCAATGATAATCAACCATGAGGCATAAAATGTGATTTGGCGGTAAATGATGGAATTATGACGTGAATTGAGTATACTGGTCTCAGAATTTAGGTTATAAATGGCGGTTTTGTATGATGGAAAAATGGGCATATTCGAGGCCCAACAATCACTAAAATCCTAATTTCAAAAAATTTTGAACGTCATTAATACATAATCAATGATGTTAGTAAGTACGTCAATGTAATTGGTTTGTTGAAATTATATTATACCAAACAATTATTATCATCGTTGATCCTGGATTGCGGCTATAAGATGTCATGTTCCAGTTTGTAGGGTGAAGATACTGTCTATTTTCATCTACCAACTATTTGCGATATGCTGCTCCCCATAAGAGATTCCAACGTTTTTGAAATGGAGGAATATTTTCTGAATCTGAACTTGATTCTAAATGAGGATCCTGCAAATTTGAATACATTTTTAATCAAATTGACATGGATTAAATAATAAATTGAATTAGATAATCGAAATACAAATAAAATCTGAACTTACTGGAGATGGAAATGGAGAACTCCACGAGGGACTTTGATCAATAATATGGAACGAGCTAGAATTTGAAGAATTGACCATTTGATATTATTGAGATTTTGTCCCCGCATATGAGAAACATCAGAAATAAAATTTTGTGTGCGTATCTAATATTAATTTCGAGAACCATATAACCACAATATGAAATAGTTTTCAAACCATTTTTCAATAATAATGCGACTTTAAGTGGAAAATGCTTACTATGAACTACTATAATTCATGTGGATGTTTCCTAAAGAATAGTTGAGATTAATATGCCATTTTATGTGAAAATAAAATTTTAGATAACTTTTAAACCCTACCGATGCGCTTATCAAAACAAACCACGCTGATGCGTTTAAATCATGACAGCACCAGGGCATTCAAATAATACCCGCATTGGTTTTCAATGTTCTGAAAAATATAAAATATGTTATCATATCGGTGCTCTTTTACCAAAAGCGCACCGTTGCATTTAAATAAAAAACAACACTTGTATGCACCTGTTTCTGAAAATTAGAAAATAAAAATGAATTCAACCACCTTGGGTCTCTTATAAGAATTACAACACCAATGAATTTAAATATAAACCACATTTTTGCATTAAAAAATTAATCGCATAGTTTCGATAATTCGAAAAAAAATAAAGAATTGCATTGTGTCGGTGCATTGAAAAAATTTGGCGCCATGACATTGTCGGTGCATGTTTCTTATAAAGGCATTGATGTAATTTACTATTGAACAACTGATGTTTAGATAAAGTGAAAAAAAAACACGTGATTTTTTTTCTTTTTCTAAAATTAAAAAATGAGTGGCAATTGATTTTTCGAAATCTAATTTCATAAAGTATTTTAAATAGTAAAAAGTTATTCACTATTTCATTATTTTTCCCAAAATTTCAAGGCAATGATTTGCAAGAGAGAAATACCAGGAGCACTGTGCAACAACAAAAGACTTTGGAGCATTAGAATTATTCAGAAGATCAAAAGCTGGAAGATATGGTGATTCACTCAAAACTTTGCTAGTAATTTTTTAAAATTTTATTGTTTATTTTACTAATAAAACGTTTTGTAGTTTCTGTTAGAGTTTAATTAAAATAGAGACCATTTGTAAGAGAGACATAATGGGAGCACTATGGAGCAGCAAGATATTTTGGATCCGCAAAAAGATCAGAATTTGAAAGGTATGGTGATTCACTCAAGGTCCCAGATAACAAAATTTTTAAATCTTGCTGTTAAATTTTTTTACAATTTCTGTTAGATATTCATAATTCAGGAAAAAAAATTAAATACCTTGTACAATAAAAAATTTACTATTGAGTTTACTATTAAAATTTTTATGATCTCTACTCCTATTTAAATTTAATTAAAAAAAAAAAAAAAAAATTCTGCAAGGGGTAGCTCAAGTGGCAATGGCCGTGGAATGAAGTCTCACCGAGCCGGAGATCTTGGGTTCGATTCTTGTGCTACCCTCCCCAGAAATGGGGTGAATAATGGACATGTAAAAACTAGAAAATGAGAGGGTCCTATCGAAGCTTACAAAAAAAATTAATTTTTAATTAAAATTGAGAAAATTTTTTAATACTTACCTTAAACCCTTTCTTCTTCTTGCTTATGTGATTGTAAAATTTTACCTTAGGGTTTAACTCCCTCTACCACTTCACAACTAGGGTTTTTTATTTTAGGCATTTTATATTTAATGGGTTTGTGTACTTATTATATATAGGGTGTTTGACATATAAAGTAGGGGGATCACTTATTGAATTAGCTCCCAACCTGTCGGCACTGTTCGTTTAAAAAAATTGATATATGTTCTGCGATGCGCTAATGTAATATAATGCACCAGTGTGCCCTATGTCATACAACGCACTGTTATATTATAACACTGTTGGTTCTTTCCATTAGCTTCACCGGTGCTCCTGTTGTAATACAATGCACCATTACACTTCTGCCAAATAACACCATTACAAATTAAAATTATTTAAAAAAAAATTCTTTGCTAACGATGCTGAACAATTAAATGTCCATTTCTTTTTTCAAAAAAACGACGTCTGTTTCACCGTGCACCCTGTGTAATCTAATGCACCAGTGCTCGTTGTTCCTTTATCACACTAAGTCTAGTCAACCCTGCCTGTTTTTACAAAACACGGTCTGTTTATCGGTGCGCTCGGTGTAATATAACTCATTGACTCACCTCTACTAAATAACATCGTTAAGTGACTTGTATTTAATTTTTTGTGTTCGTTTTTTAATGTGATGGCAATGCTTTTATTGTCACAAATTGCAACATCATAATTGAAATTTATTTAAAAAAATTATTTTTCGCTGTCGATGCTGAACAATTAAATGCCCAGTGCATTTAATACATTAAATGCACTGGGACACTTTGTTCAAATAACCACATCAATTACCAAAGCTCTTTCTCGCTGAAAATTATTTGATTTATGTATAAAATATATTTAATGGATTTTGTATTGAATGTTATAGGTTGTATATTAATAAAAAATGATTGAGAAGGTATCAAGTAACAAAAATACTAATCGACACAATGATAACACATCGAAAAAGGTAGAGAAGAATAATTCTTTACAAAATTAATATGTTTGAACTATATGTAAGTTTAACTAATATGTATTGGTTAGTGGGTGTCACGTAGAGCCATAAAATGAAGAAGGTTGATAAGATTATTTCCAATCTAAGTACATAAAAGCATAACATCTTGATAGAAAAATTGCATAAGGATGAATGAGGTGATTGAAAACATACTATTCAATATGAGGTTTTTTTTTTTGAATTTTCATTAATAATATACTTAAGAATATTAGATAACATATTTCAAACAATCTATTAATTCATATATGTCCAGGGGGTCTTGGATAGATGGTGACCAAGTGCTCTGTTAAGGAACTCCTTGATGTGAAGTCACCAGTTCAATTCATTGCCCCGATTGGGGTGATATATTGGACATGATGGAGATGTAGTCCTTCTAAGATTACAATTATTATTATTATTAATTCATATATGTTTAATTTTCTATGGGGATCAACAACAAAAAGAAAAGGTCAATGTTGTTATAAGAAACGAAAAATTATAGAACATGTAAATGCTGATGAATTAGTCCTTAGCTTAGTGAAAGGGGGATTTTTTTACAAAACTATGAGGGATCTAGTGGAATAAATGTATGGATGTACTTTCCACTTACAATACAAAATCAATCCAATGATTCTAAGAACCAAATTATATATAAACTATGGGAAGCATTTTTAGAGCAATGCTTAATGAGACAAGTCAGAGTTGCAATAGAAAAAACATGAAAAAACAAAATAGAATCACTGAAAACGTAATATTCCTAATTAAAATGATTTTCTAGAATTATATGTATATATTACTACAAACCATTCATTTATTAATTTCAAATTTTTTATATTTAGTTTTCATATATCAATATAAAAATATTTTATTATTCTTATATTTATTATTAATTTATTATTTATTATTATTATTATTTTCAGGAAGATTATGAAAATCCCAAATGATAAACCTGTTTATATGCAAAACATGCCAGTAGGAATGTCCAAAAAAGTGTAAAAGGAGATCATGGTCAAATAATGGACATAATTGCATCACAGGAGGAGCCATCTCAACAATAATGTGCTTCAAATGTATGTAATCATGATTGAATTTGTACATATAAAAATATAATTTAGCATTAAATATTATTTTTCAAGTTTTTTCTTGCAGAAAATAAAACGAAATGGAACTCATTCAACACATAAAATAGGACAACGAGGAATAAAAGAGTCAATATCAAATTTTATGAGTAATTGTTATTATTTCCTTGTAACAACTCACGGTTTCACTTTTGTATATTTTAAGTTGTTTTACAACAATCATTATTGAATGTCTTCAAATAGGTGTTAACACACAAAGAACAATCATCAGAAGAATTAATTGACATTGGGGTTAAATATGGGTTGTGAATATATGGATATAAAAAATAATTGTGGAATTTGTAAGTATCTATCTTGTTTTACTTCTTTGAGTTTATAATCAATAGAACAAAATAATCCTTTATATTAAATCTATTATTTATAATAGGGTTTAAAACATGTAGGAAATAAAGAATGGAACTATGCCAATAGAGTACTTGTTGCAACAAGGCATGAGACTTGGTTTTGAAACCATGTGCACAATTTATGAGTCACTTCTTGCTATGGTACACTGCTATTCAATTTACATTGATGTATGTTTTTTATTTCAATTTTCATTATTCTCACCAATGTAGATACACTCATTACACTTTATTTTTATGTTTGCAGATGGAACAAGATCAATAAGATGAGAAAAATCGATGTAATAAAAAAAAAATTCGTCCAAATAACCCAAGTAATGGAAGTAGCTCGAGCAATGACCATAGTTCCAATGAAGAATGATGATCTATTTGGATATCAATGTAACTTGTTTTTTTTGAAATAATTGTTGTGAAAATAAGAGAATTTGTTTAATGTAATGGATATATTGTCCCAATTGAAAGGCAAGGGGTTACCAATAACAATCCCATTTTGTATGACAAAGAGCCTCTTATTAATATATAATAAAATAAATTTAAATTATTCTATTTTGTTATCCAATGTCATTGTGAAATGTTACACCACTCATTAAATATATGGATGATTAAATATTATAATGAAAAGATGCGAAATCTGATAATATAACGAATTAATCCAAACATCATATACAAATGCACTAATCAAATTTTAATTTATATGAATATTGTTATAAGATATATGTCGATTTTTCGATGAATAACGAATTTAAAAAATTAAAATAATTACATTGTCACAGGTTGATGTTTTCAAAAAACAGAAATATCATACAAAAAATTGGTGCGTCCATAACATAAAAATGCACCGATGAGTTATGTTATATAAAATTACCGCAACATCATCTTTTGCATGAATGGTGCCTTTTCATAAAATGAAAACACGAGGGCATTTAGTTCTTCAAGCAATGATATTTTTTGCAATTAAATGGTCTGATGCATTGTAATTCTTAACGCACCAATTCGTTCATAGAACTAACACCCTAGTCCCAGAAAATATTATTTCCAGCCCTGGTGCATTATTAAAATTAACAACACTAGTCCTTTTATATAACAAATGCACTGGTGCGTTTATATAAACAATACGCATCGACACTGCAAGTTTAAACAAAAGCACTGGGGCTGCAATTATTTTTTATGTGCTCCAGTGTCATTCCTTCAAAGAACACCCCAGGGAAATTTATGATATATAAGCACTGAGGTGATTTACATTTCAGGCACTATTGTTATTTGCATTGAACACCTCGGTGATTTTATTTATCTATGCAACCCAATGCATTTATAGATGTAACACGTTGATGTTACTTGTTATATGAAGCACACCACAAAAAAGACATCCACTAAAACCTCTGACCACTCATATTTTTTCAGTTGTGATGAAGTTCCATTATAATCTTTGCTAAAACATATGCTATCACAATCAAATGTTTTAACGAATGTTTTTTTTGACATTTTTTTCCAATTGTATAACACTAAAAACCTTCGTTATAACCTCCGCTAGAATGTATTTTCCTTGTAGTGTCTGATAGGTGCATCCAAAGATCTGCCACCTCTGACTATGTCATCCCTGTCCAACCTGTGATCTGAACGAAACCTACTACCATATGCCCCATTTGTCTTTTCCTCCTGTCCCTGACTAATCCTCAACTATCCCTGATTCTGCAAATATGAAAGGCTCTGAAGGATAAATTCATTAACCTCTTCCTTCTTTTCTTGAGCTTTGAAAATCCTTTCCCGTGCCTCAATCAACCTGCTATTATCTACCTTACAAATTCTAATTTCTACCTTCGAACTTCTCAATGTATTTGCTATATTAGGTCAATACTCTTCTCCTTGTTGCTCAACTGATCTCTCCCATTCCATTGAATTCACATCAAACCTATAAGGGGAGTCATGTGAACTATATTCTGCCATTCTTCTCTTCATCTCTGATCTTATATATACTTCAAACATGTCATGTTAGATAAACCAAATAGAGACATAATCAAAATCATACCTTAGTGTATTTCAAGGGAGGCTATATCGTCTACACAATTGATCCATATTAACACAATATAGATACATAATGACATCAACATATCAACATTATGCACGATAACACAAAACTACAAAATTAACACATTCATAATAACCATAACCAACATAATGCATGCATAAAAATATGCATTTAGCCTATCTAGTCAAGTGTTTGAACTTGGAAGCTTTGATACCAATATGTAACCACCCTTGCCACATTTACCCACTCTTACAAACTCTCCAGGGTAAACATGAGATGAGTGTCACTATGATATGATCTGATCTCCAAGTTCTAGTTATGAAAGTGGGGCCTACAAACCGAAACACAAACTGACATCCCTCAGAGACTACAAATCACTCAGGAGCCTACCAACCACCTTAGGTGATAAATCCGTAAGCTAGAACTCTTTTTCACTATGTTTAATCTCCAACCGCACTCTTGAAGCTCTATGCATGAAGTTATGAGGCTCTAACAATACCCATAAGTCTACCTATATGCATTTGTGACCCAAATTACTTAGTTTAGTGCATGCAATCGTGAAATCTATGCCACTTTTTCAATCTAGCCTCCAGACCACTACCCATAACTGCCTTCAACTGTCCAAAATCACGACAATGATGATAATAATGCTAAATAATCAAAACTTGAGCAATATATTAACCTAGACATGCCTAATGCAAGATAGACATTTCTTCAAACACATGACAAACATATAAGTTATAGGTCATGAATGCATATCTAATCATAACCTTCTGAACTTCATTTGAGAATCACCAAGAAGGCTCTATGTCCTCTCTAGCTAGCTGCAATAACACTTGATAGCCCTTGCATTCATCAACCATCTAGTAACTTATAAAATCATGAACAAGAGCCATATCTATAGCACATCATAAAACCATGCATATAACTAGCATTTTTATTAGAATAGAAACTATGGAAATCAACCATAAGATCACAATAACTAATACAAGTGCTCAAAGATCACGATAGAAAAATAACTCATATTAACATATGAAAAGGCCAACCAAGTTAGGGACTTCCACATACCAACCGACCATAGATTGGGCTGAACCAAATCTCTCTTTCAACCAATCACGCCCGCGCCATATTACAAGCATGAATGTGGGATCATAAGTGTTAAACCCAAAAAGAACCAACCCAAGATTCTAGAGGCAAAACCACCTCAACCAACTAACGTGATCTAAAAATCACTAATACCAACTAGAACATTCCCTACCCAAGTTGTCCAAGGCTCTAAGAACTAGTAACTCAACCCACAGTTTCCAGGGAACCCGAGTTGTTTCAGGGCTCCAGAGCATTTGTCCCAACCCACAGGCTCCAGGGAATTGTAACTCAACCCATTACCTCCAAGTAATCCAAGTTTTTTTATGGATCCAGATAATTTGTTAGAACCCATATCTTTGGGAACCAATTAGAAAACCAAAGGGGAAATCCTTAACACCATGGCTATCCAGGAAATGGAAAGGAAAGGCTAAAGCCATTGTCAATCTAGGAAAATCTCCATGCCAATGACAACACATAAACATGGAATAACATGCATATACCATGCATCCAAAAACCAACAAGGAGATCACACATGCAACCTGTTACTTGCAAAGTAATCTTGCTATACCCGCTGATCCAAATGTCTCCTTGAGCTTCCTTGCTTTCCTTTTATTTCTTCCTCCAAATTCAAGTGAATGCTAGAGTGCTCCAAGAATTCTCTAAGTGTGAAAAAGTGTATTGTTAGAAATATGGCATTGCCCAAATGGTAGTGGCAACAAGTGTGTTGGCATTGATGTCAACTAGACTAGCATGGGTGCTGGGTGGAAACTGTTAGAGTCGGTCTGGTCAGTCCTCCGTCAGAGATCAAAACTCTTTATGCATTTCATTTTTATGTGTCTCGCTCCATTCACTGAGCTGCATTCCGCTAGGGGCATGCCATAATTTGACGGAGAAGGTCATGCTAGTCATTTCCCCTCATGTCTGGCTCCTGCTGGCTTAGGTCTTTTGTCAATAATCACCAAAGTCCATGACAGTCAAGGTCTGGTCCTTTAAAGGACAAAAGTCATTTTCGATGTTTAGATCTAGGGATTCATCAATTTGGTCTTTAAACATATTCAATAAAGCCATGCAGGCTAGACTGAGGCCCTTACACAGTTATGAACCAGAGAGCTTCATCGTCATGTGGATAGACTGCAACTCTTCTTCAAAACTCTATTTTGAAGAAAAGTCAAACAATGTCATTTATGAAAAAATTTCAAAAAATTCGTTAGTTGATTTCTTCAGTTGCAGTCATGGTTTCCATGGCCAAATGTTCTGTCGTGCAATCCCTACAAAGAGTGCCGAAAATTTCATCATTTGAGCTAAAATTTCAAAGGGAAAGTGAAAATCAATGTATTTTAAAGTTAGTGAAAAAGTGTCAAAACATAACATTAGAAAAATGGGTTTTTGAGGAGGCAAAAATTTAACCCATCACTTCCAAAGCTATATATACAAGTTTTCATCAAAATCAAAGTCATTGTGATAATCCATGCTTTGGAGAAACGTTGGAAAGGGTGTGAGTGTGCATCGTGCATGTTTGAGTGAGTTGGAGGTAGTTTCAAGGAGCATGACACACATACTCAGGGGCGCGATGCACACAGAGGGCGCGGCACACACAGAGCCAGCCCGCAGTTCAATTTTTCCACAGGCACGATGCACACCCAGGGCGCGGCGCACACAGACCAAGGGCCGAAACAAGGCCAAATCACCTCCAAATTTTTGTGAAGCCCATCAAAGTGAAAGATAGGCTCTATGACATCACTTGTTCATCAAATTTTATAAATGATATGGTGGTTTATAGCGATGTTTGAGTGCAACCAAATTCATAAAATCAACCACAAGAAAGCACCAAAAACCATGATGGCTAGGGTTGCAAAAGTGTGTTGTTAGTGCCAAGGTTCCATTACACCCATCATTTTTCCCTCACCTACCATTTTTCCTACCCCCCTTTTCTCATTTTTCCTATTATCCCTACCCTAAATTACTACCAAACCCTCTCCCCTATCCCTCCACTATTTGGTCAACATAACACCCCAAACCCTACCCTATCCAAATAACCAAACCCCTCCCATATCCCTAAACAAACTTCTCCCTATAACCCCTATTCCCATCACATTACTCCTGTCCTAATAATCCCTGTTTCATTGTTCCCCTTGGTGACAGATATCACAAAGGCACCCAGCCTCACACCATCATCAAAGGGCAGCCTAGGTATAGTACACATAGTAGTCATGACATCACAACGCTCGTCAGAGTATGTGATGGCAACACAAAGTGACTCATCCTCAGAAGAGCAGGCTCCCAGGAGACATCACAAGAGTGGAAAACATGTTAGGGATGAGCCCACTACCCTCACTGAATTACAAGCATGCCCTCTTGCCATTTCATGTTTCCAACACCTAGCATGTTTTGAATTTTGTCAAAGGGTGGCAAATGTTAGAGTTCATCATGAGTTGGACCATCTATTTGTGCTTCATCTACATGGAGGTCAGTCTATCTTGGCCGGGGTCACTTTCACATTGACACCTGAAACTATATCAGTGGCGACATGTATACCAAATGTTGGAGAACAGTGGCATAAGAAGAAGAAGGTGGATAGGCAACATTATGAGCCTTACATCAAGGCCAGAGTCTTGAGTCAGCTCACAAGAGTCTTTCCCTTCAGATACTTGAAAGATGAGTATGCTCCACTCATGAGATTGATCATGAAATACTTCAGATGTGAGGGGAGGTTCTATAGACTATATGCCTATCACATCCAGTTGCTCATGCACATTACCAGGGTGAGGATGATGAACCTCCCATTTTTCATATGCAAGAACATAGAAAGGATGAACACCTTTATGCTGCATAAGACCCCTCAGCAGCAGCTTAACAGTGTGTATCACTTTGCTCTTATCCAGATTTTGGTAGATCATCAGTTGGGATTGCAGGGCATTGCTTTGGAGGAATTCATCTCCCGTGACTTCTTCAGCACATCACAGGTACTATCAGAGCCAGATCAGGAGGTTGGTGGTCCTTCTCATTAGTATGAGCATCATGAGACCACGACCATGCCAGTTTTTGTTACATATCAGAGATGCAGTAGGCACTTGTTTGCAATAGCAAAGCGAGTGTTATCTCCACCCAGGGTGGAAGGGGCCTCACTTCCTGCATCAACGACACAGGTATTGGACAAGGGAAAGAAGCCCGTGCATGATGAGGGGCCATCAGGTGGACAGGAGACCGATGTCATCCTCATTCAGGATGATGAGGCAGAGGTGGAGAATGCCCGACTTAGGATGACCATTCAGGAGCAGAACACGAAGATCCAAGACTTGTCACTCAATGTGGAGAGGGCCAGATGGATCATCAAGTATCTGGAGCAGAGGAACAAGCAGCTTGAGGACCAGCAGGTAATCATGGAGCTGCAAAGCATCCGTGAGAATCGACAAGCTGCCCAACAAAGGAGGATCGAGCTCACTACCTTGGAGCAAGAGATCAACAACGACTGTGAGTCCTGGTTAGAGCGGATCAATATCCACTTGGAGAGACTACTGAAGAATGCCAAGAGAGACAAAATCATACTGAGGAGGATGGCTTGTCATTACAGGGCACGGAACATGAGTGCAAAGGCCCGGATAAGGAGCTTGAAGGCCAAATTGAGCAGAGCAACAAAAGAGGCAAAAGAGCAATATCGGCTTCGAATATTGGCTGAAGCTTCTATGGCCTAGCATAGTGCCTCTTAGAGAATATCCAGCCTAAATTTCAAGAAATTTGGGACAATTTTGGTCACAAGGAAATGTTTTGGCACAAACACAGGTTTTTTCTTCTTGTGCGCCGCGCCACTGGCGCGACGCGTAGGATTGGGAGCTCAACATGAGAAATGGTTTGCATTTTTGGATTCATCATGAAAAATCATGACTACTGGCACTCGGGCAAGAAATTTGGGCATGATTTGAGTCTCCAGGAGGCCAAAAACACCCAAACAATGGCCTCACTGCCCCTATTTTGACACATAGGAAGCAGTCTTGGGAGAATGAATATTTGGAGGGGAAAATGAGCTCCAAATTAAAAAATTCCACTTGGGTTGGAAGGTAGACAGGATAGGCTTTCCAACAAGCACACGTGGGCACATTTTGGACTCTTGAAAGTGCCTCAAAATTGGCCCCAAAGTGGCGCGGCGCATATAGAAAATGGTGCAGCGCATATAGGAAAAAAGGCCCAATTTGCCTCTGTTTCGTGAAATTTCGATTCGCGACTTTTCATAAGTGGGTCCTCTCATCTACACTTCAAGTTTTTGACACCAAAGGTGGCATTTAAAGTATTTTCACTCCAGATGGGCTTCTATCCAAGTGGCAAAGGAAGGCAAATAGTCATCCAAGCCATTTTTCATGTTTGTGGCGCTGCACCTGTAGCTGATGTTTGGCTCTCCACCTTCATTTTGTAATGATTCGAGTAACTCCCCAACCCTTGGGCATTCTATCTCTCATGGAACTTCTATATATTGTATGCAAACTATTTGCAAAGGGTTGGTTGGCTTGTAACTTCTGGGAGACTGTGGGAAAGAAACTCTATTTCTTCATTGTATATTTTTATAGAGGATTAATGAAAGGTAGCGGCTCTATTTCATGAGATTCATGTGGTTGTGAGTGTAGAAAATGTGTCTCTTATGTTTCATATGTATCTTGTTATGTTTCATATCTCATTTCATATTCATTTCCGATGAAATTTTCTAAGTTAGATAAGGTAGAATTCAATTTTATTGCTCTGCTTGTGGGAAAATTTCATGTTCAATGTTCTTTCTTCTGTTGAAAAGGATTCATGTGCGTATGTAATTTTCACTCTCGTAAGAAATCTCTCCATTCCGTGTTGTTTCAAACTAACTTTGCTGGACTCTCCACTTATCTTGCCTCACGAAGTAATCTGTGTCTTTATACTAAATTCTCTATTCATTGAGGTCCATTGGTCCCATACCATCCCAGAAACACAGTCATTCATAAAAATCATTTCTTGTACCCATATTCACTTACTAGCCTAAGATCAATATTTCACTGTAAGTCATCTCAGACCATTTCATTTACTTATTCACTGAGTGTGACTCGGAGAGATCCCTCTCCTGTTCTGGTAGGGCTAGCTACCAGACTGAGTGTGGTTTGTGGTTACCCTGAATTTTTCCTTCCTTCATCCTAAGGCGGATTTAGGTGCTAACAGAAACATATGTACTTGATGTGCCAAGCTCAGGAGGAGTCCCATGGTTGTTGCAGTTTCTGAAGAGAACCATCATAGTAGCAGGATGAGGTAAGAAGCTAAAATATTGTACCCATGATGGTTAGGGATACCTAGTATTTGGAGGAATTTATGCATTAGGATATAATCTCAAATGCTCTTGGAAATGACATAGTTGGATAGTCCTTGGAAAAATCTTTTCAATTATATGATGAAGTCCAGAATGGCCTCCTGGATCAAAAGTTATCGCCAACCAAATCAAGGATCCCCAAATTCAAATATGCAGTACCTAGAATTTTGGAAGCTCAAAACTTATTTAATAAAGGGCACATGACAATATTGAACCAGGGTAGCGAGAACGATGCCTGAAAGCTAGTTGACAACTAGCGGAGGTTAGAACCCTATAAGTCCCAAAAGGTCAGAACCCTAGAAGACGTATAACGTCAGAAACCCGAAATCTTGTAACTTTATTAAAAGGTGACATGGGATAACATGGAGCTGAGATGGTAAGAATGACAATTGATGGACCATCGATCGATGAAACCCATAACAAAGTTTTACCAAAAGGTTGATAGTATGGAAACAATTTCAATAAAGATCTAGGCAGAGTAGTGGCGCTGATAGGTGGAGGTCTTCAGATGCCTACATGTGGAGGAGTTCAGAGGCTGACAGATGGAGAGTGGGCCAAGCCCAAAACCTTAAAGGAAGAGAAGCATAAGCGGGCATTGTTAGTAGTGCACATAGGTGGGCAAAGCCTGGAATACTGGAATCCCAGAATCTCGGAATCCCGTGGTGGGGTGAGTGATGATGTTGGAATCAAAATTCTACCTCTACCTACAAATCTACCTCTAGAATATCTTTCCTTATGCATATCTTTTTTTATTTGAAAAGAAAAGAAAAAATCCTATATACACTTCCCTTGCAATGACGCCAAAATTTTTGGTAATTTAATTGATGTTAAATCACTTACATGAATTATCAACCAGGGCTAGTAAAATAATGAAATGTATGTGCAAGGAGTCTTTGTCACTCATTCAATTCCTAAGTTAATTTGAGTTATCAAAATGCAAATGTTATTCTATAGCTATGAAACTTATACAAAAATCAATTCTACTTTACTTGCTTGAATAATGATCACACTCACACTTTCTTTAAAATAAAATCACTCTTGCTCTTTAAATCACACTTGCTTAAATGAAAAATCACACTTGACAACTATAATTGCTTAAATGTAAATCACTCTCAAAACCACACTTTCTTAAATATAAACCACACTTTCTTGAATGAAAATCACTCTTGAAAACCATAATTGCTTAAATGTAAATCACTCTCAAAACCACACTTGCTTAAATTTAAATCACACTTGTACTCGAATCAAATCGCTTTCTGCAATAAAATCACACTTAAAAACTAATATATTCTAACTTAAAGAATGATTAGTTATGTAATTGAAAATCACTATAATCTAAAGCTTATACTTCTACTACTATGTTAGATTATACTCTATCCATGTGCATTTGAAATCTCTCTTCCCCCGAATAATAAAATGATTAGCAAAAACAACCTCAAACTTGTATCTAAGAATTAAAACTCAATTACTCAAATGAATTGACACAAATATACAGGAAATATAAACTGAAATACTTACTATTAATGAACAAAGACCTTACTATCTTGAGGGGTCCCTCTTATAAGAAGCAGGTAGCACTATCAAGCTTTCACAAGTTAATTATCCATGCATTGAGATTGCACAACAGAATGGAATCAAAACAAAGTTTTTATATATCAAAACATAGTGCTTACAAATAAAATTCAAGTCTCCTTTAGCTATGATGGGAGACATATTTAAAAATCCTTATGCAATAAATGTTATCAAATATTTACGCCTATGCTAATTGAGATTGGCTATAATTAACTGAAGTTATAAGATATCATAATCTTGTTCATGATTTGCTATCAACACAACAAATCATGAGGAAAAAAATCTGCATCTCGTTCGCTTGATTCACCTTCCACAATGGTTGACTTATCCTTTAACCAAACTGATAGAGTGCCTTCTTCATCAATCCAACTTCTGCAAATAGGAACAAATCATTGTCCCAACTAATTGTCATCTACCCATGTGGCTTGTTTCTTGGCCAAGGCTCTATAACCTATCAAACCTTGGACTTAGCTACAAAAACATTCATTAGCTGTAGAATCACTATAATTCAGTAGCTCAAGTAGATATTAAATTAAATAATAAAGACAAATGACAGCTATTAAATACAAGACGATTATGTACATGCTATTCTTTCAATGTTGTAAATTGATACCCAAATGGTAGTTATGAAGGTCAAAAAGGAAGGATTTGAGTGAAAAAGGATTGTAAAAAAGAAGCAATTATGGGGTTCAACATAGGGCATCCAGGCTCCAACTTGACAACGACATATGTATATGTATAGGGCCTAGTGAATGTCTACAGTGATGACACAAGGTTATATCGACAACAAAGAACTAGAGGTGCATATAGTTATAAAGGGAATTCAACCTCCGCAGGCCAACAAAGGAGTCTAGAGCATAAAGTCCTAGTAGAAGGTCACACCACCCGGTCCTATGATGGAAAATAGGTGAAGGTGCCAAGTGAAAGGTGACAAGGCATGCTTCCAAGAGGAAAGTGGGCCATAATAGAACCTCAGAAGCCTGTAAGGTGTATGCAATGAATTTATAAGAAGTTACGGGTATGCGAGCATCTGGGCGAGCATTTTAGTGGTTTAAGTTTGAGCGTTCCTAAGGAGAAAGGTTGTGTGTGCCTGTATTACTGTGAGAGGATGAGATCTGCTATATGCCTAATGAATAGAAAGGGCTGAGAGCCAAGTTTATGATGCTTAGAGAAGAGGGACGAGAATAGAGAGTATGCTACTTCAAAATCTGCAAGGGGAAAAGTGCTGTAAGGGAAAGTATGATCATATGCTACTGAGTATGAATGAAGGCTGTTGAGAAGATTAGAGGGCTAAAGGCAAAGGAGAAAAAATAGGTTGTAGAGAAGAAACGTAAGATGAAACAAGCCAGAATGAGTGCCAAGGAAAATGGAAATTAGTTAATATTGAGTGTAGGTGCCTACAAACCAAGGAGTTGGTACTTCCATCTAGTGGATGTATGAATAGAGCTTGGGGATTGGTGCCTCCTGCAAGTTGGTGCTTTCATAAATCTAAGGAGTTGCAAGTTGGTGCTTCTATTAAGCTTATCAGGTGTCTACAAAATAAGGGAGTTAGATCTTCCTGCTAGTGGGTGCTAGCAAATAATCAAAGGGAATTGGTGCTTCCTGTGAGTGGTGGCTCATAAATAAATTCAATGTAATATGATAAGAACTCATTTTTACATAAAAATATAAAAACAATATTTGGTGTTTTTTTCTCTTGGAAGGGTTTCCATGTTAAACCTTGGTGTCCAATGTGTATGCTACTTATGTTGTGCATTGATGTGTTGACTTATTCATGTGCTTCTATTGTAGATGGTGTAACACAGTAAAATGTCACTGTCACCTTGTCAGTCTCCCTACTGTGTCATAAAGTCACATTCACCTTGCCTATGCTCTCTGAAATGGCTAAAAACCCTCTTTGCCTAAGTTTATTGAATCATCGCATCTGTTTCTAAAATAACCGCGCTGACTGGCAGAGGATAATGTAGCTGCTGCGCTGCCAGCGTGGAAGCACACGTGTTTTCCGCGCTGGTCCAATTTCACGAACAGCGTGCCCTCTGTTTGTATCACTGTGCGCTGACCAGACCTCTTCTATAGTTGATTTGCGATGCCAGCACGCCAGCCCAGTTTTACACTCGCGCTGATCCTGTTTAGGCGAGTTTGTTCTAACAACCAGCCTTCCAGATGACTCCAGACTTGGCTGTTAGCATTGTTAGGGTCGCCATCCTTTCTCTGGCATGTCTGTTCGACTGATCATCCAATTATCTTGGGAGAAAGCTCATCCTTTACCTATTCATGGAGACTCCTTCTCCTTTATAAGCCTCCTCCATTGCCCATGAGAAGCTAGTTTGGGACATATAGACTTTGATTGAGGAATTCTTAGTGCAGTAGTGCTACTTTTTGTAGGCATTTGGTGTGTTGTGTGAGGATTGCTTTTGAGCTTGAGGAAGGTTATGAGCTTGTTGCCTTGTATGTGAGAGAGGGACCTCTTTGACTTGGGAGATCTACTTCAAAGGTGAATGCTTGGAAGACATGCTGGCTGGACCCTCTAGAGAAGGACTCAGCGTCAGGACTTTGGTTGTACCTTACTCTATTTTCTGATTAATAAAGAAAGATGACTACTGTTATGGTTCCATTTCCATTCGTCCTATGAATGATTAATGTGAATTGTATCTTTCCTGACTGATACATAGTTGTTGTTAGTAGATTTTACGCTTGTGTTTGTTCTCTCTTTTCTTGTACAGGTGTCTGTCCGCGAGGATAGTGGAGGACTGTGATCGGCTGGAGCGAAGGAGCGAGAGGATCATCTCTTCGTTAAACATAGCGTTGGAATCCAAGTAGGTTTCGTTTACCCACTTGTTAATTACAACTAGGAACCTACAGAGTAGCATTGTTTGATTGTTGCTAGACCCCCTATGGGCTAGTAGGGATCGCCTCTATCCGTAGAGGGGATTTACCTCTCCAACAATTTGGCGACTCCACTGGGGACGCTTGCTTGTCTCTTTGTAGTCCACCCTTGTTTTGATTTGGTTATTGCTTCTTTGTCAAAGTTTGGGGATTGATTTGTTGTTGATTTGTTTCCTGGTTCATCTTGGGAACTGCTTTAATTGCCTTGAGAGCCTGTTGCCTGGGTTTGGGGGTGTTTGGTTCGATTTTATTTGTTTTTTAGCCTCAGTGCGTTTTATTTCATAACAGGTGCACTGACATCACACAGTGTCTTCTTTGTCTTTTTGTCATCGCGTTTATACATTAAACAGTCGCGCTGACCCTATTTTCGGGCCAGCGCCCTTTATCCGTGTCCTTCCGCGCTGACAGTGCAAAGTTGCTACAGGCACTTCTTTGTCATCGCTTTGTTGCTGAGGGGTCACCCGCGCTGATCCTGTAAAACTCTTTTTTGTCCGAATTGGCTTCCTAAACCTCTTGGTTTGGCTGTCCCCTACTTTTTCCACTTGGCTTGTGACTTGTTTATTTTGTTTAAGCTGTAACTCGCTTGCTTGCGAGGCCTCGTTCCGCGAGGGTTCTTTATCGCTTGTTTTCAGTTTCTGCAAAGCCTTCCTTTTTGCTTTCGTTGCTTGGTTTGCGTTTTGTCTTGACTTTTGCGATTACTGAAGTGTGTCGCATCGTCGCTTGTTTGGTTTTGGACTCTCATCCTTCGGGTGTTCGCTTTTCTCCATTGATTTCACACTCAAACCCTAGGGCATCTAGTGGCCGTGTGTGTCTAGCCTCCCGTTCGGGATCTTGTGTTCTTGATTGACCAGCCAACTTCGTTTTTGTTTTCACATTTGTTTGGTGATTGTCGAAGGTGTTTGATTGTGTTCCAAGTGATTTGCTTTCCTCCTTTGAATTCCTCGGTGTCTTGTTGAGCTTAGATCACATAGCTCATAAGCCTTTGTTTTCCTTTGATTTGGGAAACTATTTTTTTTAGTGACTTGGGAATTGTCTTGTGTGTGCATTGAGTGATTTTAGTTCTTTCACTTAGTGTTGCTATCTCTCTAATTCATTTTAAAAGAACTTTTATGTCATTGAAAAGTAAAGCAAGCTAGTGTCTTTTGCATTTAATAGTTGGAAGGAAAAGAGCATTTCGTTGTTTTGTGCTTTCAAGAGAAAAGTTTCATTTCCTTGCTATTAGTTGCATTAGGTTGCATGATTGCTTGAATTCGTTTTGTTTGTTTGAAAGATTCTCAACCTTCTTATAGCTAGAATTCATCGAACAAAATGATGATCTTTGGCATATAGTTGCATTTAGGTGTTTTTGAGAGATCATACGGTAGGACCTGAAACTAAAACTTAATTCAA
>APFE030764797.1:0-25678 GCA_000404065.3 Pinus taeda
AATCATCTCTAAAATACAATATACATTGAAAAACTTTATCAATGAGAAAGAACATAATGTCTTGGATAACAATCCAAGTTAAAAGCCTGATCTTTTCACATAGTTCTTTCAGGTTCATTTCTCCAGTGGAGTCTTTATTGTAGAATTGATTTTGGAGTCGTAAGGTGGATGATTTTAACCTTTGTGTGTCTGATCCCTATCCACCATCATAGATCAGATCTAAACCTATAAAAAAAATTTGAAGAAAAATTTAGTTCTCTAGGAAACCAAATCTTAAGTATTTTTATGATTATTTTTCTTTTTTTTTATGAATTTTCAAAACAACTTCTATGATTTCTTTAAGAGGCTTTAGATATGAGATTTAAAATTTCTTAAAAACTTATTTGACAAGAGGAACTGATCAAGTATTTGAAACCAGATGTTCAATTCATAAACTAGACCGGAGATGGACTGAAGCAGCATTCATTTACTTATGCAATTGCAAAGCAAGAGTAGTTCAAAGGCTACCTAGCTAACTTCAAGCTCCGTCTGTAGCTTATAAAGTAAATAATAGTAACAAACAAATTATTCAAGTCCCCAGTGGAGTCGCCACTATGTTATCTCTCATGTTTTCCCAGAAGTTGTAAGAAGGGGAAAGGAGGCCGAGGTAACCACAAACCAATCTTTTAGATACAGATTCTAGCTAATCTGCATCCAGAGAGGGCTCTCTCTTTAAGTTTTAGATTTGTTTTTTAAATATATTAGGCTAGTTCTGAAGTTTAGGAGTTTGTTTGAATTTGGGTGGTGAGATTCAATAGAAAAGGGATAAGACTCAGTAGTTTAGGCCATTGGGCTAATGGAGTCAAGTAAGATGGCTTTATTGGACTTGGTTTCTTAACAAATGATGATTTTATAGAGCAAGATGGTCAAACAAGGAATAAATAAATATTTGAAATAAATGGGATGATTTCAAAATGGGTGAAGAGCAGTTAAGAATCCTTCATCCTATTTGAAAAAATGGAAATAGAATTGATTACAAGTAAAGAGCAATTAAGTATTCTTTAAATAATAATCAAAGTGACAGAACTAGAAAACAGGAGCAATTAAGATTTCACTGTTTATCCTAATCCAGAAGAAAACATAGAGAATAATAACTTTTGAAGACAGAGTGCAATCAAACATATTCTGAATTACTCTTTTTTGTTTATCATTCACATGTGAAACAAAGATGATATAATAAACAAGGAAAACTTTAACACATAATGTATAAAGGACTTATTGATCCGATGTTTGATTCAAAAAATCTGTAAAAAGTCCTTTACCTTAATTCTTTATCTAGCAAGCCATACGAAAGTTTGATCCAATCAGCACTTTATTCCAAAAAACTAGTATTACAGCAATGCATATGAATCTACACAAAATACTTCAAATAAAGAAGTATTTATACTAATTCTAAACTGAAATATCTTGAAAAAATATCAAGATTAGTTTCACAAATATCTTCAACTGTTTACATTAATAGAACATAAATAAAGGACATTCAAAACTAATGAATCTATTTGGCACTATTTCTATGGATTAATGGAGACAAACAAGAGAAAGTCGAATTTGATAGCAACTCTTGGTTGATGATGAGGCATCCCAGTCACTAACTGCATCCTTCCTTTGTGCATTTTGCCCCAGTAATTCTGCAAACTTAAGGTCCAATTATATGTTTGTATATATCAATATATGGTAGATATGTAAAATGTGAAAGAGGTTTTTTTAGATAAGAAAGTTTTTGAAATAAACCTCTCTCAGTTTCCCAAAATTCATCTCCAACTGTCCACAATATTCTCTGCAAAAAGATGTCAAAAATAGGACTTTGCACAAACTGAAAAATAGGTTGTGAAGACATGAACTTATCTTCCTCTTGGTAATACCTTTGTAAAATGTGAGAGCAATTTTTTAGATTGGCCTATGAGGAACAAAAACCTCCTCCCGTTTCTCGAAATACTTCTTGGATTAGCCACAATAGTTTCTGCAAAACTATGACTTAAACAGAAAATTTCTGAAGAATGTACCATTTTTGCTCTAATTTCATCTTTTAACCTTAAATTTCTTTTGATTGTTTTTCACTTTTACTTTGGATAAACTTCATTGTAGTTGGTGAGAGTGTTTTCATCTTTGTTTAACCCTCAATGTCTTCATGTTTAGTTTTATTGTTTACTATTTACTTTTTACTTTTACTACTCTGTTTTTTTATCTGTCTTCACTTTGACATGAATTAGTATACTCTATTTTGTAATTGTCTTCCCTGTTGTTTATCTTCATGATAGTTGATTTACTTGACTTGGTCTTCAATCTGATACTCTTTAACCCTGATACTCTTTAACTGTTCTTCATTGTGTCATTTTACCTTCCATTTCTATTTTAATAGATTTGATAATAATCTTGGAGTAAACAGATCTTATGACTAGTATTAAGACTATTTATTCAAGGCTGTGGTCTTTTGATCATCTGTAAACCAAAACACACTATTAAGAAAGCATTGGCTTACAGGAGAGGTCGAAAAGGTTTCCTTTGAGCTTGAAAGGTATGTGGAGTGAGTCCAGAATGCTTTTTAGGAGGTAAACCATGCTTGAATTGGTTAACAGAGGTTTCAGGCAGCGAAACATACTATAGCGAAAATGACATTTGTTTGCTTTATTTCACAAAACTGAGGTTGGCGGGGATTTTTGGTTTTATCGGGCGTATGATGTAAGCGGGATGTAAAATTTTGTTGCTATGTGGAGGGTGGTAAGCGGTTTGTATCGCACCGCTTTTGAGGTTGGGTGGTTTTGGGCAGGGGGCGAGCGAGCATATGGATTGTGCGATGTGTGGCAGAGGTACGGGTGGAAAACCGGCTGGTGATCGCGAGTTAAAGCATGGTCACCAGGGGGGTGTGATATCATCGTTAACCGTTGGATGAAAAGGGAGTGATCGAACGGTGGATGGGTGTTGGAGATGGTGGAACTTTATTTGTGCGGGCCCGATACATTAAATAGGTTAATAACTATATCGGGGTGGTTTATGAATGGCGGGGATGGTTATTAATTAACCTAGAGGGTTAATTAATCCCGTATTTTGTGGAGCAGAGGGGGGGATTAGGTTCTTAATGAATTACAGATTAATTCATTAATCATTTTTTAAACTATGACTATGGTCGTATTCAACTAGGGGCGGAATATATAATATTTCTGGGTTTTATATAGTTAAATAATATAGGAGTGGGTTAATTTTTCCAAAGGATTTATATAATATAAGTCAGAAATTAATATGAAACAATGTGATAAAAAGCGCTAAGTAAAAACATTAGAGTATATATTTGAACTTAGGCTTAAAGTGGAAAAGGTGTTTTTATGTGATATTGCGCATTTTTCCTAAGTAAAATAGAATTTTACTTAGGAAAAGACTTATGAGAGTGAATGAATGATTTATGGATGGTTTTAAGTACTTAGGCCATTTAAATTATTGGGCCGAGGGTCCGGTCCCTCCAGAAGTCAAAGAAATGCTCTGAGCCCCTTTAATTTTCAAAGACCTTAATACTTTAGGGGGAATTAGTGAAATCTTTAGGAAAAAATGTGAATGGAAGTTAGTTATTTGACCTTGTCTTGCTTGAACTGCATCATGTGTAATGTCTGCCTTGCACTTGTGATAAAAGTGAAAATTAACACCTTTAGAGACATTATCCATCACAAGTATTTCTGCAACATCATCTACCTACCCTACCTACTTTAGCCTAACATTTTTACTTATTTATTAGGGTGCACTTAAACTGGAAAACCCTTATCACACTTTCTTTTATTTTACATGTAGATATATGTCTAAGTCTAGCCTTATTACATCCAAGGGCTCAGATTAAACTGTTGAGCTCCTTTTATTTAATCTACCTATCTACTTATCTGCCAATATTAGATAGTTTGGTCAAATTTTATTCTTTATCTCTAAAACATGAAATTCAAATATGAACTAGCCAAGCTTAAGTTGTTTGACTATTCATCAATTGTGGCATAAGTTAACAAGCTACACACAATTGTTTATTGTACAAGAGTAAAAAGTACTGGAATTTAGACTTGCACACTTTTCTGGTTTACTTTATTTGGGGTTCATTTTCTTTCATTTTTTCAACCATCTTTATTCTTTTTACCCTTTGATTTTTCTTTTAGGGTATAACCTCTTTACATTTATTTTTATTTTTATTTTTATTTTTTTGAAAATATGGAAAACCTTTGCAACAAGAAAGGTATGAACATATTATAGAGCTCATCAAGTCAATAATGATATATGACACCTATTGATATAGGAGCATAACAACTAGATCCTCCTTCTGTTGGTTATTTACTGTGATATCCTCCATTTTAGCTTTTGTTTCCTGCCCCTTAAATGTGTTTTCCTTGTCCTGGACTATCTCCACATTCTCCTCTAGGATTTTGAAACTATTTTGTCTTGTATTTATGTGTTCATTGATTTTCTTGTGTGGCCATTTACCCCCTTTCCCTTTGGCCCCAACCTTGGTAAAACCCTCGTGATCTCTATCCAAAGAGGTTTTCCCATTGCCTTCCATACTGTTTGTTGGGTAGTCTCTAAATAGATGGCCATGTTCATGACATTTGTGGCACCTAAAAGGTATGTTCTCATAGTCCACCGTTTGCACCCAATCTTCATTGTATACTTCTAAAATTATTGCTTCCGAAAGGGCTCCAGATAGATCCATTTCTACACATATTCAGGCAAAGGAGGTATATTTACCTTTGAGATTTGCCTCTGATATCTTTAGAAAAGTCCCCAGCTTGTTGCCTATGGTTTTCAAAGATTCTGGTAGCCAGTAATCTAGAGGTAGTGGGTATAGTCTGATCCAAACTAGTACAGATGTAAATGTTTCACATTCTAGGACAAATTTCATCATCCATGGTCGCATGTAGAGTCCTGTCGCAGCATAGAAATACGACCCCCCTTCAAACACTATGTCTTTGTCCTCTAGGTTTGCGAACACCACCGTGAAGAAGCCCTTAGAACCCAGATGTAAATGTATTTCTCCCTTTGGCTTCCAACAGCTTCTAATCTAGATATGTAATGCCCTTTCCATTGGCCATATCCCCATGAACTTGCAGATAATCGCATGTTCTTTCATATGGTCCCTGTGCGCTTGAATCACTGCATCACTCAATATGACCCGGGGTATGATGCTCGATTTAGGTTTGCAGACTCCCTTGGTTCTTGTGGAAGTCGTTTTTCCGCTACCACCTCCCTTCTCCATTTCTTTACTTGTTTCTTGTTAATTCCCTTCCTGACCCTAGGGTTCGTTTCTTCCAACTGTATCCTTGCCTTTTGTTTCTGAAATCTTTTCCAACAGTTTTTGAAATGCTTCCCTCCTGCTTCCTTACCTCCTTCTGTGACTACTTGCTTGTAGGAGGGAGCAGCGCTCCCCCCTGTGCGTCCCGCCATGGAACCCTAATGCAAAACCCTAGCTTCAACTTCGAACCTTGTTCAAGTTCCGCTCCAACAACCTCTCTTTCCTATCAAGTTTTAGAGCTAGATAAACACTCTCTTACTTGGTAATTACTTGTGAATTTGTGGGATTAATTATTAAATTTTTATGTTCTCTTATTTCATCAAGAAACTACCAAAAATACAAAAACATGAAGATCACAAGAGACAAGAATGAAAAAATATAAGCTCCAAGCCAAGCAAAAACCCCATAAGGGGGAAAACCAAGAATTTTTTTTCTTATAGAATCATATCAAAGTGAGATATCCAAAACCCAAGACCAAGAAAAATACTTCCACATAGACCCAATTCATCCCTCCTTTAATCCATCTCCAACAAATCTTGGTAAAAAAGTCAACATTGGTCAAACCTAAAAATTCTAGTTATCTCTTGAAATTTCAGCCCCTGAAATTTTGGGCCTACAATTCCATAGAAACTGAAAACTTAGACTTTTGAGCAAAATTTAGGGAGAAAAACATAATTTTATCTCTCCTTTGACCTAACTCTCTCTCTCCTTTGACTTTATTAGTTATCTTTTTCTTCTTAGCATATAAATCGAGCTGGTTACCAAAATGTGGAGCAAAGTTTCCAATGTATAGTTTTTCAGCCATATCGAGAGACACAACTTATGGGTCGGCTTACATGTCCATCTAGAGGGACAAATTGGTATTCTGGTGACAAAATTGATGATTTTACTCAAATAAAAATTTATTTTCTCTCTTACAAAAAGTACAAATGGGACTTTGACTCAATTGCTCATAATAAATTTTATTTTGACTCAATAATGTTGAAATTATGATTTTCTATGCTGCAAAAATTACTTATTCCAAAAAATTCTTTCTGCAATAATATTAGTTAATAAATTGTAGATATAACATAACAAAATCCAAAAATGAAGACAACCAAGAACAAAATGAGACAGAAATAATTCAGATCTAATGACTGAGGAAAAACCCAACCATATTCTTCTTCTATTAGATATCAATTGTTCAACAAAGATACAAAGTCACTCCAAAATGGTCAAAAATGAGATTTTATTTAAGGAATTCATCCCTGAGCTACCAATTTTAAAAATTCCCTCTAAGTTAGGGAGGAATTTCTTTCTTCTACAAATATCTCTACTTTCTTTGCTCATCTCTATTCATCGCTCCTCTGAAACAATGGTGCCTTAATCTAATGAAGAAAAATCATCAAAGGGGTAATTCATCTATCAACCTATATCTACCAATATTCTAACCTTGAAATAGACTTGGGGGATTACCACTTGTCAACATGTGACAAGGACCACGCACAACCGAGCTTTACCATAAGAGTCAAGTAGTAGAACACCTACATCCACATACTTTGGGGGAATTACCACTTGTCAACACATGACAAGTATCATGCACAACCAAGTCTCATCTCTACTTATGGGGATTACCACTTGTCAACCCTGACTAGGATCATGCATAACCTAGATTTACCACACCCACAAGCTAGATGGGTGGCAATCCCAGCAAGCCCAGCTTGTGGGTAGGATGCATACTAGGGTATACTCTTGGCAAGTCCCAAACTTAATGATATGAGGGATTACCACTTGTCAACACATGACAAGGATCATGCACAACCTATAGTCAAGATTTCCCTCAACCCCAGGAGCTCTCCTAGCTCCATTCCCAACTTGTGAGCTCAAACAAGAGGGAAGAGAATAACTCAATGTTCTCGATCATCCATGACCACCCCCACAAGGAAGGGTCACATTTGTTAGTCCAAGCTAATCCCTAAATACCAAGAACTTCCCTTTTGGAAAAGGCTTCATAAGTATGTCAACTATATAATCATCAATCACAATATGATGGAGCCTCATTGCTCTTGTCTGCACCATATCCTGAATATTGTGATATTTAGTCTCAATGTGCTTGGAATTGTCATGGAACATGATATTTTATGCAATTCAAATCCCACTTTTATTGTCACAGTATATTACTGTCATATCTAGTACATGCTCAAACAAGTCTCCAAACATCTTCCTCACCGATACTGCCTCACAACTAAACATGATAGTAGCAATGTGCTTGGCTTCAATTGTGCTAAGTGATACAAATTTTATTTTTAACTCATCCAAGATATCATGGCAGATCCCAAGCAACATCCAATGTTCTCTTTCTATCAGCAGAGTTACCAGTCCAATCAACATCATAGTAACCATGTAGTCTCACATCTTTGACAATATATCTCAATCCAAGATTGATGATCCCATGCATGTATCTCAACACATGCTTTGAAACAATCTAGTGTGCATGTGATGGCTTAATAATATATTGGCTTAGAATACTAACTGCAAAACATATGTCTGGTCTAGTGTTCACTAAGAACATCAATTCCCCAATCAGTTGTTGATTCTCATTGGGATTTGTCAAATCAAAGCCTGCAACTTCACCACATAACTTCTTGAAATTCATTTCCATTGGTGTATTCATGGACTTACATTTCGTCACACCAAATATTTCCAGTAGCTTGACAACATATTTTCCTTGAGAAAGGAAAATCTCACTAAGTCTTTTCCATACCTCTTATGTTGGAGGATAAGAGGTTCTCCACCTATCAAGAATAAGTCATCAACATATAATACCAAAATTAAAGGCATACCTTGGACTCTTTTGAAGTAGATATTTGGATCAACATTGCTTCTAGTAAAACCAAGCATCAAGAAGCTATCAATGTGAGCATACCAATATCTTGGGGCTTTCTTCAATCCATAAAGATATTTCTTTAGTCTACACACATGAGTTTTCCAGTCATGTAATTCAAATCCTTGTGGTTGCTCCAAAAATGCTTCTTCCTTGAGAAAGACATGAAGAAAAATATTTTTCGCATCCATTTGGTGAAGATTCCATCTCTGGCTAGTAGCTAGATCCACAATAGATGAGATGGTACTATATCAAGAAATAGGTGGAAAAATATCATCATAGTATACTCCCTCTTTCTGAGAGAAACCTCTAGCCACAAATCTAGCTTTAAATTTTTCAATACTTCCATCCGCACCATGTTTAATTTTGTACAACCATTTAAAGGTCACAACAAAATTACCTTTGGGTATTGGAAGTAATTCCAAAACAACATTTTGTATGATGGACTCATATTATTTTTCCATTTCATCTTTCCATACTTGGTCTTTCACTGCTTCTTCAAAATAACATGGTTCAACTTATATAATTGTTTCTCATGGCTACAACGTATTATTAATTTTCCATTATTCTATGATGTTACAATCACTTTAACCCAATTATTGAAATCAAATAATCTTACAATGATAAATAGAAATTTTATATAGAACAATAAATGCAATGACAATAGGATACAATAAAGAGAAATAACAAGGGGGAAACCCTTTCAAACTCTTCTTCCTACTAGATTTTCATAAAATGTTCTGTTGAAAATATCAACAAAAATGCTAAAAATAGAAGTGCTAAGAATAGCACTGCTATAAATAGAATTTCAGGATACATTCCAATTTTAGTTAGTCCCTAAACTAAAATTGAGAATTAAAATTCGAATTTGATTTTAGCAGTTGTTTGTAAAAGAATTAATTAATTCATCGTGAGTAAATTAGTTGTAGAAAATCAAACATGAAGTCTATGTGAAGACATGCAATAGTTTCCACTTTGATTAAGGAAGTTATCCCTTGACTAAGGAGATCGGGATGAGTTGTACTTTGAGTTGTAACTAGTTAGCTCAGTTGATTGAGTTAAGTCCAGTTAGATTAGTTCCAATAGTTTGTGGAACTGATTGTGAGTTTAGTTAGTTAATGCATGCATGCATGCATGTAACTGCTGCACTTTAGATAACTAAATATTCTCTCATAAATAACTCATGCATGTTAGTTCAGTCAGAAACCCAGTTGAGATTAGATGATGGGACAGTGTACTATCAATTGTGGGAATATTCCATTGAGGATATCTCTTATATGCAGAAGGAATTCATTCCTTGGAGATTGCGCAGTTACTTCTGAGTTTCATGAGTTGTGTGAGAGGTCAATTCACACAGATGGCAGCCAGAGGACCCAGGAGAAATTGTGCAAGGAAATAGGAGGCTTGGAGGACTAAGGGAAGGCATATGTTGTGTTTATTCAGTCTATGAGGAGCATTGAGGGATTGTACTGAGAGCTGGATAGCTTGTGAGCTAAAGCTTTGTGTAATCCAGATATATTTCCACTTGTATGATAATACAAAGATCGGGGTTTTTAGTTGAGGCTTTCCCCAGAGTATTCTACTGTGTTCATGTGTGATTGATTTCTCATTCTCTGTTATATGTGTTCTATTTGATCTTGCTCAAAATCGATTAAGCTTTCGCAAGTTTGTTTGTAGAAGTAGATCAAGTATTTTCCTTTAGTATATTGCATTATCACGTGATCTACAATGGGAAATTCTACATGGTATCGGATCAAAGGTGATCAAAGTGAAGAACAGTATACAAAGAAGGGAGAAGTTTGAAGGTTGAAGTCCCTGATTATAGAATTCAAATTCTTATCACATCTCAAATTTCACCATTGGCATTCAACGGTTTGAGACTCAATTATGCTCTTGATGGCAGCTCGAATTAAATAGCCTGGAAGGATCGCATGGAAGAGGTATTAGAGGACAACGGTTTGAAGGACTTCATTCATCAAGAAGTCCCCAAGCCAGCAACTGCTAACTCCCAAGAATTGGCAGAATGGAAGAAATGTGTGGCTAGAGCAAGGAGAATCCTTCTAGAGGGAGTTTGAGACCACATTGTCTCGAGTCTCCATGGGAAGGAGACACCGGTTTCAATGTGGAAAACATTGAAGGATCTATATCAGAACAACAGTGATCAGAGGAAGTTGGCACTAAAAGACAAGCTTTGGAAAATTAAGTGTGAAAAGGGTGACACGATCTCTACATATATGAACAAGCTCACCACCTGCAGGGATGAACTTGGAAGTGTAGGGATCATGACAACAGGTGATGACATGGTGAGTCTTGCTCTCCTCGATCTTCCTAAGAGCTAGCATAGCTACCAAGACTCAATAAATGGAAGAGAGAAACTGCCAGATTGGGAACAACTTTGGTTAGATCTGATGCAGGAGGAGATAAGAAGAAGCACTAGAGATGGATCTTCATCAAAGCAAGATGATGAAGAAAATCTAGCCTTAGCGAGTAAGGCTAGGAAAGGGAAAGGGAAGGTGTCCCATTGCAAATCCAGTTCTTCCCATGGTGGGAAGAAGATTGACAAATCGAAAGTGAGATGCTTTCATTGTCATGAGGTGGGCCATTATGCTATGAATTGTCCACAAAATAAATCCAAGAAAGGATCCTAGAAGGGATCAGATGGTGAAGCACTGGCCTCATAGTTCGAATTGGGTTTCACACTCATCACATGTATGGTTTCATCGATGGTAGGGTGTGTTTGGTACCTGGATAGTGGAGCTTCATTCCACATGACCGGCGACAAGAATCTTTTTAGTACCTTCGAGGAGAAGGACCTCTAGATGCGGATCGAGATGGGCGATGATGGAAATTTCCTTGATTCAGGTGAAGGTACGATTGTGTTTCAGAGGGAGCATGGAGCTCCTCTCACCCTAACTGATGTAAAGTATGTGCTGGGTCTGAAGAAGAATCTTGTGTCTGACGCTATGCTGGAAGACAAAGGCTATGATGTAGTATTTAGTAAAGGAAAGGCATTCTTGAGGCATATCGGCACTGGACAGACCAAGAGGATTGGGATTCGAGTTAAGAATCTCTACAAGCTGGAGGTAGATGACTGTGTTGGATTGAGTTCCAAAGTAGAGTTGGTGCAGAGCCAAGATGTTGGCGAGCTATGGCATAGAATATTGGGCCACTTGCACCATGGGGCCTTGAAGATCATGCAGTAGATTTCTACCAGACTTCCCAACGGAAAGCTAGAGAAAATGGATACATGCAAAGGTTGTACCTTGGGTAAGTATGTGAAATATTCCTTTCAGGATCGAGACAGTAGAGCTAGAGAATCCTGGAGTGAGTTCATACAGATGTGTGGGGACCATTCTCTATAGCCTCCACCGCTAAACAAAGGTACTATGTTATTTTTATTGATGATTTTTCTCGTAGATGTTGGATCTACTTTATGCAGAAGAAGGATCAAACCTTCTCAAAATTTTGTGAGTTCAAAGCCTTGGTAGAGAAAGAATCTAGAAAGAAGATAAGGACGTTGCGTAGTGAAAATGGTGGAGAGTATGTCTCCCAATAGTTTAAGGAATTTTATGCAGCAGAAGGAATTAAACAGGAGTTGATGGCACCCCATAACCCATAGTAGAATGGGGTGGCTGATAGGAAGAACAGATCGATTGTGGGAGAAACTCAAGCGATGTTGCAAGACCAAAGTGTACCACTTCATTTGTGGGTTGAGGCATGCAATACAACAGTATACTTGCATAACAAAATCCTGCATCATATACTGGGGATTAAGACACCAATGGAGGCCTTTTCCAAGAAGAGACCAGATGTGAGTCACTTCAGGATCTTTGGATCATTGGTTTATTTCCATGTGACCAAAGATGTCTGGAAGAAGCTAGATCCAACAACTGAGTTGGGGATACTTGTGGGGTATACTAATACACCCCAAAACTATCGAGTGTTCTTGCCTACCAGTCAGAGGACAGTGGTATGCAGAGATCATAAGTTCAACAAGCAGAAATCCATGTTAGTATCACTTAAGAGGGAGCTCAAGTTGCATGCGGAGGAGGAACTTTTAGTTCCTAAGGAGGAGGAGCCTCAGACTGATGCAGAGAAGCTGCATGCAGAGGATCCGAGAGTGGAGACATCCACTCATGTAGAGTCTTCTAAAGATGGGTGAAAACGCTCAAGGGAAGCTAATAGATTGGTGATGGATGCGAGAGAGAATATGGGACAACCATCCTCTCAGTGCAGCAGAGGAGATCACTTGAGCAGTACACTAGTTACATGGCCCTGGTTGGGGAGTGTGTAGAGACCAAACCTTATTCTTTTGAGGAAGCAGTGTAACAACTAGTCTGGGTTGATGCTATGGTGGAGGGATATGACTCCATCATTTAGAATAGTGTTTGGGATGTTGTCCCAAGACCAGAGGACAAGTCAGTACTGAGTTCCCGATGGCTTTACAAGGTAAAGCAAGCAGCTGATGGCAGTGTTGAGAAACATAAGGCAAGGTTTGTTTCCCGTGGTTTCTCACAAGTCGAGGGGATCGACTACAATGAGACTTTTTCTCTTGTAGCAAGGTACTTATCTATCAGATCGATGTTGGCACTATCATCTCAGATGGGTTGGAAGATCCATCAGATGGATGTGAAGACTATGTTCCTCAATGGGAAGATTGAGGAACAGGTGTACATTGAGCAACCAGAAGGACTTGAGACCTTCAATCGTGAGTTGCATGTGCGCCGACTCAAGAGGGCTTTGTATAGGCTAAAGCAAGCACCTCGTGCTTGGTACACGAGGATCGACAGATATTTCACCGAGTTGGGCTTCACCAAGAGTGAAGCAGACTCAAACCTTTACCACATCACGGTAGAAGGTAAGTCATTGATCATTGTTCTTTATGTTGATGATCTGATATTGACAGGTGATGATTAGTTGATCAAGTCTTGCAAGGAGGACCTTGCAAGAGAGTTCGAGATGAAAGACATGGGTCTTATGCACTACATTCTAGGCATGGAAGTGTGGAAGAAGGATGGGGAATCCCACATGGAGAATCAAGACCATGCAGACTCCTCTAGCTGATAATTGGAGGAAGGAGGATGCTACTTCAAGTGAGGTAGTAGCTGCTACTATTTATCGGCATCTTGTGGGTTCATTGATGTATCTAGTGAACACACGAATAGACTTTTGCTTTGTGGCGAACCAACTGAGTCATGCTATGGTTCATCCTACCAAGCTGTTTTGGAAGGTAGCAAAGCATGTGCTGAGATACCTCAGAGGCACATCTCAGTATGGATTGTGGTACAGATGGACAGAGGGAGTGAAGCTTCAGGGCTTCACAGATGCAGATTGGGTAGGGAGTCCATCAAACCAGAAAAGAACTTCGAAAGGAATCTTCAACCTTGGTTCAACTGCAGTTTCTTGGTACAACATGAAATAGATGTCAGTTGCACTTAGCTCAGCAGAGGTTGAATACATGGCTGCCAGTCAGGTAGCATGTGAGGCCATTTGGATGTGGAAGATACCAGTTGGATTGTTTGGTCAGAGGATGGATCCAACTCTGATCTATTACAATAATCATAGTTGTATCAAACTCTTTGAGAATCCAATATCATCATTATCTGGCATCATCATCTTCGAGATTGTGTGGTGAAGAGGATCATGTTGTTGTTGTATGTTTTGACTGAGAAACAGGATGCAGATATTTTGATTAAGGCATTGTCAAAATGCAAGTTTGAGTTCCACAGCGACAGGATTGGGGTGATTGATAATCCCTTTCTTGTTGAGAGGGAGTGTTGAAAATAGCAACAATAAATGCTAAAAATAGAAGTGCTAAAAATAACGTTACTATAAATAGCATTTCGGGATACATTCCAATTTTAGTTGGTCCCTTAACTAAATTTGAGAATTAAAATTTGAATTTGGTTTTAGCAGTTGTTTGTAAAATAATTAATTAATTTATCTTGAGTTAATTAGTTGTAGAAAATCGAACATGAAGTCTATGTGAAGACATGCAATAGTTTCCCTTTGATTGAGGAAGTTATCCCTTGATTAAGGAGATCAGGATGAGTTGTAATTAGTAAGCTCATTTAATTGAGTTAAGTCCAGTTAGATTAGTTCCAACAGTTGGTGGAACTGATTGTGAGTTCAGTTAGTTAATGCATGCATGCATGTAACTGCTTCACTTCAGATAACTGAATATTCCCTCATAAATAACTCATGCATGTCAGTTCAGTCAGAGACCCAGTTGAGATTAGATGATGGGACAATGTACTATCAGTTGTAGGAATATTCCATTGAGGATATCTCTTGCATGCAGAAGGAATTAATTCCTTGGATATTGCACAGTTACTTCTGATTTTGGTGAGTTGTGTGAGAGGTCAATTCACACAGGTGGAAGCTAGAGGACCCATGAGAAATTGCACAAGGAAATAGCAGGCTTGGAGGACTTAGGGAAGGCATATGTTGTGTCTATTCAGTCTATTAGTGGCATTGAGGGATTGTACTGAGAGCTGGATAGCTTGTGAGCTAAATCTTTGTGTAATCCAAACATATTTCCACTTGTATGATAATACAGAGATCAGGGTTTTTAGCTGAGGCTTTCCCTAGAGTATTCTACTATGTTCATGTTGATTGATTTCTCATTCTCTGTTATATGTGTTCTATTTGATATTGCTCAAAATCGATTAAGCTTCTGCAAGTTTGTTTGTAGAAGTAGATCAAATATTTTTCTTTAGTATATTGCATTATCAGGTGATTTACAATGGGAAATTCTACATGATCAACAATGAGAGTACAATGATCCAATTCAAAAATCAAGAGTCAAAGATCAACAAATTTGACTTTCCAACAAACCAATATTTAAAATCCAACATATGAGCCCAAAAGTAAAATCTGGCCAAACTTTCCAATCTGTAATTTTGGTAAAAGTCAACAACATTCAAAGATGCCCTAACTAGTCACAATTCAATGGTCAAACAACCTTAAAATGAACTCAATGAAAGGTAAAATAACTTGACCCTCCTTGCTGGTCAAAATTAAGTCAAAACCATCCCTAACAACTTGGTCAAACCCAATCAATGGAGAGAGAAATTCTGTGGTCAAAGTCTACAGTCAAAAGAAGTCAAACTGCACAAAATCCTCGATTTTTGTGCCAAATAATATGGCCTTCACAAATAGATCCAAAATTGGTCAAAGCAAGTCAAAGTGATAAGTCAAAGATGGTCAACAAGTTGGTCAAATTGTACCAACAAAAAAGTTGATGCTGAAAATCTTAATTGTCTCTATCCCTTTGCATGTGTGAACTTAGCTGTGTTGCTTCAGACTTATATGAACCAATCCAAGAAAGAGATGGAAGAAGAAGATGTGTGATATGATGCTCCAAATGAGGTTGAATTGAATTTTATTTATATGCTTCTTTGGAGACCCAATTTATCCTTTAGGATGACCTAAACTTTTGTTCACATGTGGATTTTCAAATAAAAAATATATTTTTCCTTAACCAGATTAAATTCTTCCAAGAGCAAAGAGGATCTTCTCTAGATGGGGAAGGTTGTCCAAAGGGGGGAATTTATCTATGAGATGCTAAATTAACGCTCTCTATTAGCTAGGGAGAAATTCTTAACTACCATATATGTCATATCTCAAATGTCTCATTATCATTAAGTCAAATGTCATATCTACTCATCTCGACTGATTTTCTCTCATCTGTTGAACACTATCGAATCTAAAATAAGAGTTTGACATCATAGGGGATCTTAAGCTCCCACTCTCTATTATTAAGCAAGATGTACTTACCATAAGGGAAAGGATCACACTCTATCATATTAACATATGACAATAGGCAAAATTAAGTTAAGTATCACACTTTGTCTTATCGTCTAATGACAATAGGAAAGATCGACTTAAGGATCACACTTTTTCCTATTTTATATTGATCCTCCATCTAGACCCTCAAGATTCAAGTGTTAGAACACCTGCATCCCAAGACTTGAGCAAAATTTACTTACCTGGCTAAGTAAGGATCACACCCTCTCTCAAGTTACCTCAACCCATTGACTAGTTGGGGAGGTTCAATCCCAACAAGCCTAGCTTGTGGGTAGGATGCAAATTGGGTTATACTCTATCAAATCAATAATAGGTGAGATCGACTTACCACAAGGTAAGGATCACACCCTATGCTATTGTCCATAGTTCCCTTAACCCCAAAAGACCTTACTACTCAATTCCTCGCCCTGGGAGCTCAATGGGGGGAAGAGATATGATTAATGTTCTTGATCATCTAAGATCCATACCCAAGAGGGTCACATCCATTAGTCCAAGTTTCTCTCTAACAATAACTTCCCTTTCGGAAAAGCCTTGGTGTGTATATCTATTATCTGCTCATCAATCGAAATGTGATGGAGTCTCACTACTCCTGTCTGTATCGTATCTCAAATGTAGTGATACCTGATCTTAATGTGATTTGAATTATCATGACATATGGGATTCTATGCTAATCAGATCCCACTCTTGTTTTCACAATATATCACGATCATATCTAGGACCTTCTTAAATAGCTATCCAAAGAGCTTGCTCAACCAAACTACCTCATACTTATCTAGGCTAGCAGCAATGTATTCTGCCTCAACGTGCTTAAAGCTACAAAAATTTGTTTCCTGCTCATCCAACCTAGCATGGCAGACCCAAATCTAAAGCAGCACCATGATGTGCTCTTCCTGTCAATAACATTTCTGGTCCAGTCAACATCAATGTACCCATGAATTCGTACATCTCCGAGATGTTGAAATTTCTAAATCTAATTTTGAAATTTTTGAATCTAACACATCAAAAATCCCTACTACATTATCTGGTATATTTTCTCCTACTTGTTCTTTTCACTAACAAGTTATTTATAAATATAAATACTGAAAATAAACACAAATGAAGCCTTAACACATATACAGATCAACAACTGAAATATCTAAGAAAAACACACAAGGGACACCATTATTTTTGGACAATCATCCCTGGAAAAACCCAATGCAGGAAAACCACTACAACAAATATGAGGGTTTTATTATTATGTAGTTTCTGAATATAACTAGGGTTCTAGAAATGGCTCACCCAATAGAGAATGTCCTCGGTAGTAATACCTCTCCTCAGAGACAAATATTCGAGTTGTTCAGTCACCAAATGAATGATCCCACAACAACTATGGAAGCTCCTTAGCTAGACAATGAAAGCTGCTCCAAGCTTCTCTGCTACTCTTCGTCACTCTGCAGGGACTGCCTCACCCTTCCCAGCTTACTAGCACTCAGTCTGCCCCACTAAAAATCACCCAAAACTACCTCTTGGCCCAGTCAGCTTTGCTAGCCTCTGCGCAGCTACTGAAGCCTCTGCGTCATCCCCTTGGCTCTCTACATTAGCCCTCAAACCCTTTGTGTCACCCACGCTCGCCTCTTCAGCCTCTGTGTAGCCCCCAGCTGCCTATGCATCAACCTCTCCAGGTTTTGCATTGTCCTTCTGGTACTATCTTTGCCTCTCTACTATTTATTCTCGGCCTCGTGCCAAACTACCCCTCCCTGCAACAAATCACTAGCTCGATTCTCTCAGCAAAACCCCACTCTAGAAAATCGAACTAAGTGATCAATTTTCGTGTGTCTCCAACTGACCCTCAAGCCTCCTCTTATAATTTTCCTATTGAGTCTTCAATGGCTGATATTAACTCCCTAATCAATGGCTAAGATTAGATTTGGTTTGATCCATGTCATTTAGAACATTCTCACCCAGTTTTATATTAATACCCATTAATATTTTAATTTTCCTAAGTTTAGACTTAGGAACCCTATTAAAAATATTAATTATTTTAATACCTCTCTAACCGGGTGGAATTTCCCCAAACTATTTATGGGTCTTATATATCTTATGTGTCTTAGCCTCTCCACCAATTTTCATAGCTAAATCACATCCGATACTACCACAAATCAACACTCCCTCTTAGTGAGGAATGTGCTCTAGTAATATTTCACCATGGAAACATCACACTGATCCTCCACACCAGTACCTGTACTGATGCTTGGCCTGCTACCTCACATCATCTGCATTGATGCTTCCTGTACTGTTTTCCATGACCCTACCATTGCCACTGCTACATTTGTACAACAACTCCCTCTCAATATGTTCCCCATGCTGCCCCTAGCACTGCCACTGCCAAATGTTGGACTGCAACTCAGTTACTGAGAAGTAAGCAACTAACTTCTCCTAAATAATGACATCCCAGTCAATATGGAAGCCTTGTGATGCTTTTGCTCCCTCTGTTGCCAATGCGTTGCTGCATCCACCTCTATGCCTCTCGCATTGCTGCAACCTCCACTACATTGCCTCAGATTTATGCATTGAAGCACTGCCTTTCTACTCCACTACACTTTGCTTCACTCAACATCTGTCATCATGCTACTGTTGTTAGGGGCTCTCATAGCTGTATGTGATCCAATAGTTTTGGCACCTCAAGGATATTTCCCCTAGTATGTAGTCCTCTTGACTACAACTCGGTGTCTCCACACCTCTTCTCTAGAGGTGCATGAGCACTCATGGCATAGTCATCATCAATCTTGACCTCTTTCTCTACCTTAGCCAGAGCTTCCTTTGAATCGGAAGTCTCTCCCTTGTTTCTCTTCCTGGGACAATGAGATGCATAATGTCCCAACTTCCCACAATGGAAGCACTTTACCTTGGAGATGTCCTTCTTCTTCCTCTTCCCTTGTTGTCCCGTAGATGCTAGCGCTGCATCCTCCCCCTCGTTTTTTTTTATTCGAATTCCCTTGCCACTACTCCCTGCCTTGGTAAACCTCTTGATATCTTCTTGGTGAAGATCTTCCCACATCTCCTCCCATCCTGGAAGAGTAGCCTTGCCCAAAATACTTTGGACAAATGTCTCCCACGCCTCGGTTACTGCATTCAGGGCACCCTTGACCATAAATTCTAGATCTGGTGTAGACCCCACGGAAGTAAGATCATCGCAAATATCCTAAAACCTAGAAAGGAATGGATATATATTCTCTCCCTTATGCATCTGATATGACCATAGCTGATTTTCCAATAGAATATTCTGCTGCATGGTTCCCTAATAAAAGTTCATCAAAGTATCCTACATATCCTTTGTTGTGTTCGTTTTAACAATATGTGGTATGACATGAACTTTGACCCCATCTAGGATCATGCACTTCACCCTTGCCATTTCATCCTCATACTTCTCATTCTCAGTTCGGTTGACAAGGATAGCCATGATTCTCAAGGAAAATTCCTTGATGCGATGTCAATCCAGGACTGCCAGGATCCTGGCCTTCCAAATGACAAAGTTGGAAGCCTCATCCAACCTGTCCTGATCCCTTAGTCCATTCACTGCCATTTCAACTCCTCTTCTGGACTCCCTCTAAGATTCAATTTCCTTCCTGCAAATCTCCCTCTAAGTCCTGATTTCCCTCCTAGAAATCCTTTGGCCAGTTTTCGAACCGCTCCTCTCCAATCCTCCTCGCAACTGCAACTCGGATCTAGATTTCTTTGCTAGAAATTCATCAAGGTAGTGACTCCCTCTACCTTGGTTCTGTCTCATTAGGTATTGTTCTATTCTGATAGAACCAACACCCCACAAGCTTCTCAATAGCTCCCCAAGCCTCGACAACTGAATAAACTGAGCCTTTCAAGATTTGCGCATTCCCGACAAAGGCTGAATCTACTCCTCCTAGCCACAGCTTCGATCCTTCCTAGCTGAGAAAGATGATCAGGCACTGTGTAGGTCTGATCTTCCCCTCTACCTCTATAATGGCCCTCCTCTTGGCTTGAAACAACGACACAACATATGGGTCACTTCTTCTCTTGCTGCTTCTGCTCTAGAACAATGTTGTCTCTTAGGACAACTACTACTGCTACAAATTTTAGATTTCTACTAGTTCCTTCAGTCCTCCTGTGATCTGTAATTCTCTGGTACCATGTTGAAATTTATGAATCTAACACATCAGAAATCCCTACTACATTATATGGCATATTTTCTCCTACTTGTTCTTTTCATTAACAAGTTATTTATAAATATAAATACCGAAAATAAACACAAATGTAGACTTAATACATATACATATCAAGAACTAAAATAATTGAGACAAAAACACAAGGGACACCATTATTTTTTGACAATCTTCCACGAAAAACTCAATGTGGGAAAACCGGTGCAATAGATATGAGGGTTTTATTATTATGTAGTTTTTGAACAGAACTAGGGTGCCAGAAATGGCTCACCCAACAGAGAATTTCCTCATCAGTAACACCTCTCCTCGGAGACAGATATTCCAGTTGTTCAGTCACCAGATGAACAATCCCACAACAACTATGGCAGCTCCTTAGCTAGATAGCAAAAGCTACTCCAAGCTTCTCTATTACTTCGCGTCACTCTGCAGGGATTGTGTCACCGACTCACCAACACTCAGTCTACCCTACGAAAAATCACCCAACACTGCCTCTTGGCCCTGTGTCAGCTCTGCTAGCCTTTTCATAGCTAATGAAGCCTCTGCATCATCCCCTTGACTCTCTGCATCAGCCCTCAGAACCTCTGCATCACCCATGCTGACCTCTTCAGCCTCTGCGTAGCTCCCAATTGTCTTTGCATCAACCTCTCCAAGCTCTACGTTGTCTCCCTCGTACTATCTCTGCCTCTCTACTATGTATTCTCTGCCTCATGTCAAACTTCCCCTCACTATAATAGATCACTAGCTTGATTCTCTCAGCAAAACCCCACTCCAGAAAATTGAACTGATTGATCAATTTTGGTGTGTCTCCAACTGCCCCTCAAGCCTCCTCTTAAACTTTTCCCTTTGAGTCTTCAACGACTAAGATTAAGTCCCTAATCAATGGCTAGGATTAGATTTTTCTTGATCCATGTCATTTAGAACATTCTCAACCAGTTTTATATTAACACCCATTAATATTTTAATTTTCCTAAGTTTAGACTTAGGAACCCCATTAAAAATATTAGTTATTTTAATATCTCTCCAACCAGGTGGAGTTCCCCAAACCATTTCTGGGTCTTGTAGATCTTATGTGCGTTAGCCTCTCCACCAATTTTCATGTCTAGAGCACATCTGATGCTACCACAAATCAACACAAGAGTATATCTCAGACCAAGGTTAGTTGTCCCATGTAAATATCTCAACACATTTTTTAGTGTATTTTGAAGCCAAAGTGGTCTCGTCGTAGAAGTGGGATCACATATAGGAGGATCCAAGGGGTCCATAGGCTCCATGGGATCATGATCAACATATTTCTCCAACTCGGGAACAGAAGGGACATCTAGTAAATCCATGTCATCATCTTTCTTCTCGAGAAGAGGTAGAGGAAGGTCCCTTGCTTTTCTAAGGGTAAGATCTTCATCGAAAGTTACATCCTCTAAAATCGATTCCTTTGATATATATTAAACTTGATTTTCCTTTGATATATATCTATATAATATAATATATAATATTTATTAAATGCTTTAGAGTTTTCACAACATCCAACAAATGTACTTTTCTTTCTAGTGGCTTCTAGCTTGTTCCTCTTGTCTTTCAACACATGAAAGTATACGAGGAAACCAAATATCCTGAGATTTTCAACATTGGGCTTCACACCTATGAATACTTCTTCAAGGGACTTGTTATCCATGGCTTGATGAGGAACCCTATTTTTAATATAGACTATTGTATTTGTAGATTCTTCCTAAAGGAACTTCGAAAAATTTTGATCATGCAACATAGCTTGGGAAGCTTCCACAATGGACCTGTTATTCCATGCCATTCTACTTGGGATTGTATAGTAAAAGATTTTCCTTCTTGATTCCAACCTCCTTGCAAAAATCAACGAACTCATTTGATGTATATTATCCACCATTTTCAAACCTAAAGAACTTGATCTTCTTCCTTGTTTGATTTTCTATCAACACCTTGAAGTCCTTGAACACATAAAATGCCTCATCCTTATGCTTCAAGTAAAATATCCATGTCTTCTTGGAGAATTCAGCAATGAATATTATGTAGTATATATTTCCACCAATAGAGTGCACTACATAGGTCCACATAGGTCAGAATGAATGAATTGAAGAATATCAATGGTCTTACTCTTATTGGAAAGGAAGGTCCCCTTGTCTTATTTCCACTAGCACATCCTAGACATACTTCATCATGACTAGCTTGAAAATTAGGCATCCTAGAAACAAACTTCTTTAATTTAGGAAGGGCTTCATAATGTAGATGTGCCAATCTTCAGTGCCATAACTCACTTTGATTATTAATGTCATGGAACATTTCTCATAGAGGTTTTCCATTGATTCTATAGAGTCCTTCAATTCTAGACCCCAAGGTACAAGCATCCCTCATGTGAGATTCCATATGCTAGGTGAGGAATTTTCCTCTTAAGAAAGCTACTCTCATCCCTTTGTCTTATAAAGAAAATATAGATACCAAGTTCTTCTTTAGTCGCAAACATGCATAACATCGTGAAGAAGAACTGATTCACCAAAGTCCAAATGCAATTTGACAAAACCAAAACCCTTCACTAGATGAGTAGATCTATCACCAAGGATGATTTTCAAATTTATCTCCCTCTCAATCAGGTTTGAGAGGACTTCTCGATATCCAGATAAATGTCTATAATCCCCACTATCTACCAACCACCTATCATACAAATATGGAGGGGAAGAACTAGAAAGAGTAGGAATAAGAATATATTTAGATGGAATAGTAACTACATTATTTTCATACTTGGAGTTCCTTGATCTCTTTTGTGGATGAATACCTTCACAATCATCTAGAGCATCTCCTATTCTTCTATCATCCCTTCTTCTTCAATCATTTCCTCTTCTTTGATCATCACATTTTCTTCTATTATTGAACCTGTTGTTGTTGAAGCCACAATTTTTGTTGTAGCTGGATATTGAATCATTTCTCTTTTCTGGACAATCTCGGTCATAGTGACCATGCTTATAAAAGTTGAAGAATTAAATTCTCCTTCCTCTTCTATTGAAGTCCTTTGATTAAGGGAGGGGCCTTCTTGAACTAGATGGTCTTCCTCTTCCTTTTCTCTTCTTGGCTTGAGAAGCAAATGTAGAGGGCTCCCCTTCTTCATGACTTTGAATCATACCTCTTGCAATCATCTTGGTCTCTTATTGAGTGCATTTACCAATGGTCTCATCAAATGTTGGGAGTACATTATTGTTTCTTATAACCGTAATGAATGTTTCCCAAATAGGAGGAATACCTTGAAGAGTGACCATCACCAACTCTCCATTGGATATATTCTCACTAATAGTTTCCAATTGACCCCTTAGTTTGAGATACCCTCATGACATGGAATTGCACATATTCCCCCTTGTTCATCTTCATGTCCTTGAGTTGATTTTTCAGGGAGAGGATATGATTCAAGTTGTCATACATATAAACAAGCTTATCATAGATATCCCTAGACTTCTTCAAGCTTCCAACATAAACAAGTAAATGATTTTGCAAACCATCAATGAGAATTTTCTTGGCTTTGAGATAACATTTCTCATACTTGGATTTGGTAGCCGCAAGAGCATTTTCCAGAGGTACAAGAACTTTTCCTTCCACATATTCCAAGACGTCATTTTCATCCAATATCACTTCCAACATGATCTTCCAAGCAACAAAGTTTGATGGCTCACCCGGCTTCTCAGAATACTTGAAGTAAGAAGCAGTCATCTTGACCAAGCCAAATAATATTTTAGATTTAAGATTTTCATGATTCTTAGCTTGTCTTAATAGTTTTTCTGAAATCATCCCGTCCATATTAGTTTGAAGATCGATGTTTTGAACCTTCAACTTAGGCTCATCATCAAGATCAAAGTATGTGGAAAATTGATCATCCTTTGGTTTAATAAATAGGGGAATGTTGTTAGTTTTTTTTTGTTTTTTTTTAAATGTGCGACACCAAAATTATTTGAAGAATTATGTATTTGTTAAATAAATTAAATAAATAAAAAGTCTTTATTTTTTAAGGAATAATAAATGGGTACTTATATATTTTAGTAGTATCAAGAATGAATGTTAAATTATCAAATGATATGATTTTCAGTCTAATTTATGAAATTGAATTAGAGCATTTATTTTACTTGTCAATTCGGGTTCATAAACTTAGAAGCAAACCAAAGTATATGGAATCATAGATTAAACTAGTGCAGGAAGTAGTTGTTTAGATGAAAATAATAGAAATGCATATTACAAATATAAAATTACTAAAAAGAAATAATTGAAATCTTAATCTAGAAGAAAAAGTGTAATGAGTCTTTGTAGAGCATAGCCAACGAGGAAGATGCTCTAACTTAGAGGTTCTGGTTGTCCTTCCTCATTATCCTTATTCCAACAAGATCAGTTCCACCATAAAGCATAACATAACCAAATCAAGAAAGCAGTAAAGACATAATTTCCATTTCAATTCTTAATCTAGAAGGAAGAGGATCTAACTTAGATTCCTTGGTTGAACTTCCCTACTTAAACCAATTATTGAAAGGAAATAATAACCAAATCAAGAAGTCCACATGGGGTAGCTCAAGCGGCAATGGCCGTGGAAATGAAGTCTCACCAAACTAGAAGTCTTGGGTTCAAATCTTGGGCTACCCTTCCCCCGTTGAGGGGTACTTAATGGACATGTAAATCGGAAAGTCCCGCCCCAGCCTACAAAAAAAATAACCAAATCAAGAAAGCAATAAATATTAAATGCATAAACACAATTTCCAGTTCAATTCTTAATCAAGAAGGAAGGAGATCTAACTTAGATGCCTTGGTTGACCTTCCCTACTTAAACCAATTACTGAAAGGAAATCATTCCAAAAGCATAAATGAACATGGCATATAATAAATCTATTCATAAAATATTCACAAGAAAATATAAAGGAAACAAATAAATAAAATATTCACAAGTATACACAAAATTACACTACAGTGTACTTAGCTCAAAATGGGGGGCCTCCACCCTTTCTTGGTACACTTGAAAATATCAGCTACAGTAGATCTGAAATCACATCCAACAACAATAATAGCAAGAAAATAGAAAACAAGTTCTTCAAATTATATTCAGAAATAGAGAAGTCTCAATAGTCATAATACATGTTCATAGTTGTTGAATAGTTATGCTTAAATAAGTCAAAAGTATAACAAAATCAACTAAAATAGTTGTAACAACCTATAAGATTCCTAATCCATCTAATCAGGTTGAACTCATCCCTTTTGTTGCACAAAATATGGTAGGATTCCACAAAATCACAAAACTACCCCTTAAATCAGGGGATTTTCTGGGTGACTTGTCAAGTTTGACCAACTTTGACCAGGTTTGCTCTGACTCATTTGGACCATGCCAATAGGAGTTTTTCCATCCTTGGTTCCCATACTTCTCAAATATATCTTTAGTTTCCACCCAAGTATCCACCACATACAACTTCAATGGAGTCATTATGAGAAATTATGTTCTTGTCAAAAATAATTTTTAATACCCAATTTTTACTAAAAATTCTAAAATTTAAA
>APFE030764797.1:25696-76912 GCA_000404065.3 Pinus taeda
TAACTTAATGTGAAATAAGAGGAAAAATATGGAAAATATGACCGTGGTATGATGGTAAGGGATGATAAATAGATGGATTACGCATGGTGAAAAAGGGTTAAAATTGAGGGCCAACATCTCCCACTTGTTGATTCTCAAGCATGTCCTCATGCTCTCCCACTTGCTAATTCTCAAGCATGTCCTCATGCTTGTATTTATCTCTTTGATCTTATGCCTCTGCATGCTAATCTCTTTGTTCTTCTACATGTGAATCTGCCTCCTGATGTAGAAGCCTTTACTTGTGTTGCTCGAAGAAATATAAAAACCCTCTCCATTTCCTCCTTTGTCAATTCAATTAGAGCTGCCCTTTATTTGCCTACTCAAAGGATCTTGACTTTGAGCACATCCAAGGATTAACTAAACTCTTTCCCATGTGAATCATGTCCATTACCATACTTTTGGAGATGTTTTTGAAAGCCTTCTTCAATGTTGAAAGAAGATATTAATTTCCTTTATTTAAACTCTATTAGTGTCCTTATGCAACCCATACCTTTGTATCAACCAAACTATAATTTCCATTTCTTAATGCCCAATAACCATGTTTTGGATAATTTGGTATCTACAGATAAATACTAATTCCCTAGATAAGTAGCCATATCTAGAACAACAATTTAAATCACTTTATCCTTTTCCTATAAGCAATAGATAAGACAAAGAGAATGTGAAGACCTACTTGTAGTTCCGCTTTCCTCTTGTCTCCTTTGTATCGATCCTGTCGTTCCTTCCTGTACTTAACATGCTTGAGAAGTACTTGTAAACATCAACAGAAGACAAAGAACCAATCAAAGAAAAAGTTCTATTGATTACAAGTAAATGGAATGAGATACATTCACACATATAAACATCATATAACAAGATAAGCATATGGGAAAAAGGTTCAAATACTTTATTGAATAGAAGAAGGAATTACAACCATCAAGTCTGATTCAAAGTCACTCCTCCAACTTTGATCCCATCGACATTACATAATAAGCATGACATTCCAGCAACATAACGACACTTACAATAGTCTCAAATCTCAAACTAACATTATCTCTTTACAATTCATCAAAGTCCGGCCCTTGATCACTCAGGTGAGTGCTCAATTTATAGGAAGATGGAGGAGGTTTTGTCATCAATGAAGGTATTCATTGGCCTTCCATACTCAGAATTAGTTCCATGGAGTAAGGGATGAGAGAATAGGAGGTATCTTAACTCATTCCTCATCCATTTTCGAGCTCATAGGAGATGATAAGTGTGGGAATCTTCTAGATGGCTCCAAAGATAAGAATATTCCCATAACCCTATGTGAATTTCCCTCAATCTTGCCCAACGCAGGTCAAAATGTACCTAAGTGCTCTGCAAAGCACCCTTGCATGGGCCTACCTTTGCTAGTCCCTCTAGGAGTCATTTCAGGATTTCTTCAAGCCATGAAACTATCAGGGAAGGAGGCATTCAAAAGGTTGAATTATTTAGGGCATGTAGCAACTAAAATTAGGGTCTGATGAGCTCTAAAACACTTATCTAGATGATGGGAGTGATGTGCCCAAATGGATTTGTAATAGCTACCACCTAAAGCATGAAGTCGAAAATGTAATTTCCAATGAAATGATTTACGATGTGATGAGAAGGTTTCTAAGTGATTGGTGACCTGCATCGATTACAATACATAATATCATGATATTTTGATTTTATCATGAATTGCTAAGGGAAGGAATACCCATGCTCAACATATAAACTTTCATTATAAGTACATAGATAGTCATCTACAGTTATACACCCATGACTGGAATGACCATCAATGTAGAGCCATTGTACGGATGATTTGGTACATTTCCTAAAATCACAACACAGATGGATGAAACTAGATCTAGAGTCTTCTATCTCGTTCAATCATTCGTTCAAGTATGAGTCTAACCATGCGAATATGTGATATGAAGTCAAACATGGGAAGATAGCATCTTATTGCCATCCAATGATGTAAGTCGTTAACAGACGCGAGAGAAATCACCGATAATGATAATGATCCTCAAGGTACTGTGGTACATTCTGCATGTTGTGAATAGATGTTTTGATGTCGAACACCATACAAAGTCTTTCGGTCAAAGGCCAGTGATGTCAACCTATCGCCAGAAGTGAGAAACTTGCCATTGATGTATGCAAGCCTCAAGGTACTAGAAGGGTGTTTCTAAGTCAGCTTCTTGGATGATGTGCTAGTGTCGACAAGAAGCGACTCATCATAGGAGGGCCTTGATGTATCCCACATCAACAATACGAAATGAGTGTAATGATTTTGGAGACGGAATTTGACTGACGACGCAAGGTTCAGGAATGGAAGTCATGGAAATGAAGGTTTATAACTATTGGAAAGGATGAATTTTAATGATTGACTTCTCTTGAACATGTCGATGACACTGAATTAATTGGCATCATTGACCAAAAACCAAAGTGATGGGTGGTGTGATAGACCATTAGTATGATAACCATCAAGTAGATAACCCAACCCAAATAATAATTGGCAGCATTGACCCAAAATAAAAGTGATGGATGGTGTGATAGATCATAGCTATGATAACTGTTAAGCAAATAACCCAACCCAAATAGTCATGGAGATGAAGTGAAAGTGTCATGTTCAAGAGCAACCTACTAACATAAAGTGGTTTGCCCCTTTTTCCCATTTTCCCCATTCATTTCTGACCAGTACCTCTTTATTTTTTATCAATCTTGAGGAGGATAACATATTCTTGTTGTATAATTCCACCCTTCAGGGGAATCCATCACTATGTGATGTTTTAACAAGTCTAGCGAAGCTGAAACTCGATCTTGCCTAGATGGATAAGTTTGTCACTATTTGATGTTTTAACGAGTTTAACGACAAAGATAGCTCGATCCTTTTCTTGTTTAAAGAGTTTGAAAAGGGACAAAAAGAAAACTCCACAAGTTCTTTTTAGTTAATTTGTCTCTCAAGCCCAAAAAAGCATAAAACAATACGAGAGAGAACCTATTGACCATGTTCGGTCAATGTATTCCTTTTTCGTAAGTAATCTATCTCAGTCTAGAAAAGGGTTAAACTTATACTAAGTACATATCCTTTCCAATCCATTAACGAGCTGAAAAGGACAAGTGCTTGACAATCTTTTCAAATTTTGAGAGTCTAAAACGAGCTTAAAGAGGACTCCACTTTGAGGGACGAGTGGTGTCTAAGATAGAAAGTGGTTCCTGTGATGTCGGAACTTCTCAAAACATGTTGATTTATGTGAAGAGGCTGACTAATAAGACCACTCATTGCAATTGTTCCTCTAAAAGGGTAAAACAACCAAGTGAAAGTGTATGATAGGCCAAGTAGATAGTGATGATGGAAGGAGAAAAACCAAGGCTCATCTAGTGGAAGAGGCTGATAGAATGGAAATCACGAGGGTTAAAATGGAAAAGGGTTCATTTGTAAACAAGCTTGAACGATAGGGAACTATGCTTGGATTCAGTTTCATATTTACACAAGCTTAAAAAGAAAAACTATGCTTGGATTCAGTTTCATGTTTACACAAGCTTGAAATGAAAAACTATGCTTGGATTCAGTTTCATGTTTACATAAGCTTGAAACAAAAACCTATGCTTGGATTCAGTTTACATGCCCCCAACATAATGAATCGAGACTAGGTGCATGCCCCCAAGCTTCATTGCATTCACCTAAATAGACTACTCATCATTATGAGGTGGATGAAATGAAGGTTCATTTACGAGATCAAGTGAAAGATTCGACTGGGATTTTATGAGATCTAATCAAAGACTCGACTTGGAACGTTTCTCCATGAGACCTTGTTTCATTTTTTAACAAGCTTAACACAAGACAAGGAACTATGCTCATACTGCTTGTTTCATTTTTTAACGAGGTTGACACAAGACCAAGAACTATCCTCATATCCTTGGTTTCATTTTTTAACAAGGTTGACACAAGACAAGGAACTATCCTCATGGGAGCTGTTTCATCTTTTAATGAGGTTGACACAGTAAAAGAACTATCCTCATTTCCCTTGTTTCATTTTTTAACGGGGTTGACACAAGACAAGGAACTATCCTCATATTCCTTGTTTTGGACCCATAAGAGGTCATGACTTCCAAGAGGTTCTCATCAGATGGGAGAACAATGCTCTAGAAGGGATCCATAAAAAGGAATCCATTAGAGAGATTTAGTTCCAATGCCCCCAGTGCATAATGTACAACATCACTGAATTGATCGTCAGTTGATGTAGCCATGGAATGGGTTTCCACATAATTAACCTGTGGTGGGGATGATACCATTGGTACAAAAGGACCATTTAGGGAAGATGGTCTGCGAAACCAGAGATTTTGGGTTCGATCCCCACTGGAGTCACTAATTTGTTTTGGATAATTTGGTATCTACAGATAAATGCTAATTCCATAGATAAGTAGCCATATCTAGAACAATAGCTTAAAGCACTTTAGCCTTTTCCTATAAGCAATAGATAAGACAAAGAGCATGCGAAGACCTACTTGTAGTTATGCTTTCCTCTTGTCTTCTTTGTATTGATCCTGTCACTCCTTCCCGTACTTAACATGCTTGAGAAGTACCTGTAAAGATCAAAAAAAGATAAAGAACCGATCAAAGCAAAAGATCTATTGATTACAAGTAAATGGAATCAGATGCATTCACACATATAAACATCATATAACAAGATAAGCATATCGGAAAAAGGTTCAAATACTTTATTAAATAAAAGAAGGAATTACAACCATCAAGTCTGATTTGAAGTCACTCCTCCAGCTTTGATCCCATCCACATCACATAATAATCATGACATTTCGGTAGCATAATGACACTTACAATAGTCTCAAATATCAAACTAACATTATCTCCTTACAATTCATCAAACTCCAGCCATTTGTCACTTAGATGAGTGCTCAATTTATAGGAAGATGGAGGAGTTTTTGTCATCAATGAAGGTATTGAATGGCCTTCCATACTTAGATTTAGTTCCATGGAGGAAAGGATGAGAGGATAGGAGGTATCTTAACTCATTCCACATCCATTTTCTAGCTCATAGGAGATGATAAGTGTGGGAATCTTCTAGATGGCTCCAAAAGATAAGAATATTCCTAGAACCCTATGTGAATTTCGCTCAATCTTGCCCAACGTAGGTCAAAGTGGGCCTAAGTGCTCTACAGAGCACCCTTGCATGGGCCTAAGTGTTCTGCAAAGCATCCTTGCATGGGCCTACTTGCACTGGTCCCTCTAGGAGTCATTTCAGGATGTCTTCAAGCAATGAAATTGTCAGGGAAGGAGGCATTCAAAAGGTTGACTTTTTTAGGGCATGTAGCAACTGAAATTAGGGTTTTATGAGCCCTAAAACACTGATCTGGATGATGGGAGTGATGTGCCCAAATGGATCTGTAACAAACCAAAACCACTCTTCTTGCCCAATTCATGATATTGATAGGACATGAAGCTTTTTTTTTTCAAAATCTTTCCAAAGTAATGGTTATGCAATGCCAGTGAAGTTGAGGCAATTTTCACACAAAGTTACATTGTACAAGTAGCAATTTTTTTTTAACCATTTTCCCATAAAATAAAAATTGGGTTTCTTTGAAATTTTACAAAAATATTTCTACCACTCCATTGCTTCTCTTCATCAAAAATTGGAAATACCCTCATCACGGATTTTGAGAAAAAGACAAATTGGTTGTAGGTGACATTGCTTAGTTTATTCAGAAATAAAAATCAGTTTAACTTGAGTTTTACTGTATCTATTGATCTCACAATGATGCATCCCCCTGCTAAATTTCATGATAATCTGATGCATGGAATTCAAGAAAAATGGGAAATAGTTGTAGGTGATGATGGTTGATTTCTGGAAAAATGAAAATTCTTTTGGTTTAAACTTTTTTGGGTTTATTCATATTATATCAATGCATATTCCCTCAAAAGTTTGCATCAAATGGATATACGTTTTAAAAGTAATGAGCAATTTTTAAAATGCACCTATTTTCTTACCAAGACTGTGCACTATATTCTCAAAAATTTTGAACTGGAATGTTGATTTGAACCACTAGTTGATACCCAAGGAGAATTTTTTGAATTGAAATGTCAAATTATGGACTAAGATACTACCTCTATTTCTGCTAATTAAAATGGGGAGAAGACTCTATTTTAACATCTCAAAAACACTTTTTTTTTATGGAAAATACTTTGTGTCAAAATACCTCTGAAAACAATCTTCTAATCACTATCGTCTTTATAAATTGAGTTATGGAAACCTATAGGCCTGCCACTTACGAATTTTAACAAATTATTTCAAATTAACCTTCTCTGCCTTCAAATTTTAATAATCAACACCATACACTTCCTTTTCAGAAATCGAATTATGGAAATGTAAATCACCCTTCAGGCCTGACAATTACAAATCTGATCAACTACATGTACTCATCTCTGTTTTCAATTTTAATTAACATTACCATTCACTGCCTGTTCAAAAATTGAATCTTGGAAAGAAATTGATGTTCTAGGTGTTTTCCAACAATTACCATGCACTTCGGACTTGTTTCCGAGGTTAACTTGAGATTTATGTTTGGCAATCACACACTTGTAGCTTGAACATGAGCCTTTGATGCCACCATGCAGTTGAAAACTCGGATTGCCACCAACATTTGCTAGCTCACAATTTAAATCACATTGTCAACTAGAGTTTGTGTTTACCTACACTGTTAGTAATTAAATTTCAATCTCAAGCTTTGGATATCACCAAAAAAACAAACTTCTTGAATTTCATTCCTACTCAAACTCGACTTGTTATCTTCTGTGAATTTCACAGGATTTGAGTGGATATTTCAACGTTTAATTGGCGGGATTATAATTAATGAAGTACAACATTCACTTCCAATTCTTTGTGGATATTTTTGGTATTACAAATCTATGCATACCCTAAACAAAGCATTCCTCTGTCTTCATTTCAAAATCAATTTCTAGTTTTTCTCTGGGTTGTGTTTCCTACTTGAGCCGAGGTGCAATACTCTGTTGAATTCTTTCTTCTCCCTACATGAAGGTGTTGGATATTTAACCTTTGTTTTGTTGAACGTTGCTCTCTGCTTTGCGTAGGTGTTTGACTAAGTTTTGTGTTGTGTTTTGATTTTTTTTCCACCATGGCCTACACACCTGTCCCTTCTCCCTTTCTTTTGTCATTTTGTATGACCACCCTCGATTTAAAAAAACAACAATGTTTCCCATGTGTCATCTTTGTTATGGTTTGTTGCACCCTTTATACATTTTTTTTTTGTCCAAAGGTGTTTTTCATGTGTTTGATTTATATGTGCCCACCATTTATATGTTTCATACATTTCAATTTCATTTATATTCATGCACCTTCATTGCATATTGATATCCATCAAAATCACATTCCATCTAGTGATTACTTGATTTTTGCAAAGTCCTTTTTTGTCATAATTTATTTCTCCTCTTTGTCCTTCAGAGTCAAATGTTTTCCTTTCCATGATGCATTTCTTAACATTATTACCCTTTATGGTAGCTTTTTGAAATGACTATTTCAAGGTCATTTCAAGTCCTAGAATAGACTAATTTTTTTTCACTTTAGATCATGTAAATACATCATTGACCCATAGATGAATGCATCATTCCACCTTTATTCTTCTTTTTATGAAGCTAACCCATGCTTGTTTTTTTTGTAGAGAAGATTTGAAGGTAAAGGGACATGACTTGAATAGGTAGTAGGGTGGAAGGTTTTTACGAAAGAGGGATATAGAGTTTTACGAATAGAGAAAATGTACATTAGGGTTTTATGAATAGAGAAAATGTACATGGAATGAAGGGTTTGCACTCTTATACATTAAGGTTTAATTAGTCTCCTAAGTTAAAAATAAATTTATAACTTACAATACTTTCCTTGATTAAGTAGCTCCCTTAGTTGATGATGATCTTGAATAGTGAATCTTGATTGAGTACATGTCCCTTCTGATGATGAACTTGAATAGTAAACTTGATCGAGTACAACTCCCTTTTGATGATGAACTTGATTGACTATTCTTCATATATAGGTCCATTTTCACAAAATTATTATGTTGATCCTTAGGTTCCTTTAAGCAATAATATTTGACTCATATATGTTCAAGTCCCTCTGTAATGTTGCTCATGTGATGTTTCTCATGTTCAGGTCCCTTGCATTCTGAGTTACTTCCATATCAAGTTGAACAGTATGTTGAGTTGCTTAACTTTAAAAAACAAATGCACTTGTTTTATTATGTCTCCCCCCTTGCTTATTTTGAGACTTGTCCTCAAGTCTCCAAATTGGAGAAGTTATTTTGCAAAAAAAATTAGTTAAGAAAATTTGAAATAATGATTTTGAAAAACACACATTTTTTATAGAATTCATATTAGCCAAGTAAATTGGTTTTCTATTATTAATTTAGGTTTGTACTGTACCAAGAATCTGGATTTTCACAACCAAACCTCTTTATTATTTTTTAGCTTTTTCTATTTTTTACATTCTTTTCTTTTCTGAATGGAGGTAAGGTATAATGGATTCGGGAAGTATGGAAAGCTTATGAAAGTAATATAGGTTGAAATCATGATCTAGGAGTAGATGGATAGATAGATAATTGATCTGGACTTCAACATGGTAGATCTAAATGATTATGAAGCTTAAAATACAATATGGTAGATGAATGAAATCATGAAGAATATGGCTTATGAAATGATTCTTTGGAAATGGATGTGACTTTTCATGGTACAAAACTTGATTTCTTCTTCTGATGATTAGCTCTATGTCTTTTGCCTCGATCTCGATTCATCTTCTAGGGTTGTTGGTATTGTTGGTCAGTAACGAAAGACAAGCTTCAAAATTTTGAGTTTCATTGGATGAACTCAACATCACATAAATTTTCACTTTTCTTTGACCTGAAAATTTGTATTCATATTCTAAAATATGATCTTTTAAAGACTGACTTTGAAAATCCTTCATCCATGGAGTTTACTCCTTAAATCTTCCTATGATCTGCAAAAACATAGCATTTTCCTGCAATACAATATTAAGATGATGGAGGAAGAGAGATGTACAGTCTCTCTTATTCCAAGAAATATGTAAAATAATTACAAGCAATGCTTAAAAACAAATCCAAAGATGATATACAAAGAAAATGCATTTGTTTACCCTTTGAAGAATGGTGGCCAACCTAGACCTCCTAGCGGTATTTTGTTCACAAATATTCGTTTTATGTCCAATTAGAGTGATTCCAAAGCCAAGTTGAAGAGAATTCATATGCCTACTTCAATTATAAACAGGTTTTCAAAATGGTTTAAAATGATATGCTCAAAATGATGAGAAGTACCATGTTTGATAACGCTGTTAGTGTATTGTTTACTAGACTAACGATCACTATTTGGAGTATAATTTTTTAGTTAAAGATCGGATCGATGTGATTCCACTTGGAGATTAAAGTAGATTAATTTTTTTCTATATAGTATAAATAGGTTTTTAAAATTATTAGTTTTGGCATCACAAAATTGCTAATGAACGGACCTAGGAAGCAAAGTTTCACTATGCTGATTTTAAGACATGCAGTCACTAAATGTGGCATAACATTTTCACTTGGCCTAAAAATTATATGGTTCAAATTGTGTCATAAACTAGACTTGAGTATATATATTTTGTAGAAACAGGTTTTGAAAATAAAATGTTTTGGTATGTGAAATATGCCAATGAACAGTCAAGACCTAAAATTGTCACCATGCAAATTGTTCGACAAGCAGTTAGTATTTTGAGCATAATTTTTTCATATGATGTTGGATTGAGGTGATTAAAATTTATTTGGAATCTATATTATAAGGTATATCTTCCCTATGAATATAGTGTAAAAATGTTTCCATTAGACCCCTCGAATCAGTGTTGTACTAAATCTGTTCTCAAAATTTCACTTGAGATCTAGTGTTTATTTTGATCCTATCTTTTTGATTTGTGACCCAAATTGAAATATTCACAATGGGTTTAAAAACTAGATTTCAAGAGATTATATGTTTAAAAACATGTTTTGAAAATGATCCTATATGGTTACCCAAAATATGATTGTTCTTACTGTATTTTGCCATAAAATCCTTTCAAATGAGTATTGAACAATGATTTGAAGAATTATTCATGAGAGTTTGAACATAAAGTCTTATTGTGAACTCATTTTACCTATTTATTTATTTATTCTAATTTATCCTACTCTATTGTAGAAAAATATTTCATTCTGTTAAGTATAAGAGAATTTCCAATGCATCCATTTGCGTAACAAGATAATAAGTTGACTCATATCCAAACTCGAAAAATATATCTTAATGAATGCTTGGACATGAAAAGTTAGTTGATCATAAAGATTCGATGCTAAGGAATGTTGAAAAAATGAGTGGTGTTGTGGCCTAATGACTAGTTGAAACCAAGTTTGAGTGTGATCTTTAAGTCTTTGATTCTCCTCAATTGTCATAACACAAAGTTCTTTTTGTGGAATTGTTCAAAATCATGAATGCACAAGGGATCTAGTGATACATATGCTAGATATTCTTCAATTTATAGCTCTATTGTTTGAACTTCATTGCATGTGATCCATAATTGATTGATCTCCTTTCAAAGACAACTAGAAGAAGCTTCTAGATTATCTTCTTGTGGATCCTCTTCATGGATGTTTTGCTCCTCTTCTATCTTTTGAAATGAATATTCATCCCTAGTGACCATTCTAAATTGCGGACAAGGATTTGCGAAGATCCTTGTCGTGACATACCCTCCTTCTCTAAATGATTTCTTTAACATCCTGTTTTGTAGATCTTTGTTTTACAAATGGATTTTGTAGTTAATGAGTTTTTGTTAGTGGTTGAGGGTTTTGTTTTGGGGATCTATCTTTATAATTTCTATGTCTAAGCATGAATAACCATAATGAAAAGTGTTTGTTTTTTTTATTATTATATGTTTTCTAAACAATCTTCCTAACCAGCTCTATCTAAGTTTGCTTCCCCGGAAACGATGCCAAAAATGTCAGTCTAATTTATGAAGTTGAATTAGAGCATCTATTTTACTTATCAATCCGAGTTGGTAAACTTAAAATCAAACCAAAGTATATGGAATTTTAGATTAAACTAGTGTAAGTAGTTGTTTAGATGAAAATAATGGAAATGTATATTACAAATATAAAATTACTAAAAAGAAAGCATTGAAATCTTAATCTAGAAGCAAGAGTGCAAAGAGTCTTTGTGGAGCATAGCCAACGAGGAGTAGGTTCCAACTTAGAGAACCTGGTTGTTCTTCATCATTATCCTTATTCCAACAAGATCAGTTCCGCCATAAAGCATAACATAACCAAATCAAGAAAGCAGTAAAGACACAATTTCCAATTCAGTTCTTAATATAGAAGGAAGAGGATCTAACTTAGATGCCTTGGTTGACCTTCCCTATTTAAACCAATTATTGAAAGGAAATAATAACCAAATCAGGAAAGCAGTAAAGATTAAATGCATAAACAAAATTTCCAGTTCAATTCTTAATCAGGAAGGAAGATGATCTAACTTAGATGCCTTGGTTGAACTTCCCTACTTAAACCAATTAGTGAAAGGAAATCATTCCAAAAGCATAAATAAACATGGCATATAATGAATTTATTTAGAAAATATTCACAAGAAATTATAATGGAAACAACAATATGAAATATTCACAATTATACACAAAATTACACTACAATGTACTTAGCTCAAAATGGAGGTCCTCCACCCTTATTGGTACACTTGAAACTATCAGCTATAGTAGATCAGCAATCACATCCAACAACAAGAACAACAAGAAAATAGAATACAAGTTCTTCAAATTATATTCAGAAATAGAGAAGTCTCAATAGTCATAATACATGTTCATAGTTGTTGAATAGTTATGCTTAAATAAGCCAAAAGTATAACAAACTCAACTAAAATAGTTGTAACAACCTATAAGAGTCTCAATCCATCTAATCAAGTCAAGCTTATCCCTTTTATTGCAAAAAATATGGTAGGATTCCACAACATCACAAAACTGCCCCTTAGATCAGGGGATTTTCTAGGTGACTAGTCAAGTTTGACCAGCTTTGACCGGACATGTTCTCACTCATTTGGATTGTACCAATAGGATCCTTTCCATCCTTGGTTCCCATACTTCTCGAATATATCTCCAATTTTCACCCAAGTGTCCTGCACATATGACTTCAATGGAGCCATTACAGGAAATTTTGTTCTAGTCAAAAATAATTTTTAATACCCAATTTTAACTAAAAATTTTAAAAATTAAAAGACATAATTATTTTACCTTAATGTGAAATAAAAGGCAAAAATATGGCAAATATGACCATGGTATGATGGTAAGAGATGATAAATAGATGGTTTATGCATGGTGAAAAAAGGTCAAAATTGAAGGCCAATAATGATTATTATGTTATCTTAGAAATTGAATAATTTCCTTCCAATTTTCAATAAGGGATAAGGGGATAATAATTAATAATTAAAGGAATAATGTTGAAAATGTGAATATTAAAATTATACAGATGTTAATATATTTAAAAATAAATATTAAATATTAAATGTGAAATATATATAAACTAGAGAGAGGGTTAAAGGAACTACAATTTATCGGATTTGGATTTGGATTTTAACATAGGGATCTAGTTTTTGCTAATGGCACATATTTCATCTCCATTTAGGTTTTTAGGATGTTTATTGATTTTGATGGCTTCGCGAAATTTTCTATAAAAATAATGGTCAATTTTGGCAAGGCTGTGGGTTTTTTCAATGCATATATGATGCTTCGTATTATTAGAGTGCTCTGCTAGTGCATAATTTTTTGATCGATTATGTTTAATGTCCGCTGAATGTTCTAGGATACGCGTATTGAAGGAAAATCTGGTTTCACTAACATATGGGATTCCACAAGAACAAGGAATTAGATAAGCTCTTTTTTGGCATTTAGGGTCAATAGGGTCTTTAACAGATTTAAGGCAATTGCAAATGGTATTTATAGGTTTGAAGGTGGTCAAAATGTTGTGTTTTCTTAAGATATGGGAGATCTTATCAGTGGTACCATGAATGTATGGAAGGTTTACTTTGTTAGTGAAGATATCAAAATTATTATTTTTATTATTAGGACAGGTGTTTTTACTAGCTTTATTTAGGGCTTTTATGATTTGATGTTTGTTATATCCACTTTTTCAAACTACATTAATAAGATGGGATTTCTCATTATCTAAGTGATCATTATCAGATATTCTAATCTCTCTTGTTGCAAGGGTGTTTAAAATTCCTAATTTTTGTTTGGGAGGATGGTGCGAAGTGGCATGGAGATATTGTTATGTGTGAGTCCCTATTCAGTAGACTTGGTGAGATATGGAGCCATCAAAATTTCTAGTGATAAGAATGTCAAGGAAATGGAGGTTGTCATTAACTTCAACTTCCATGGTAAATTTTATTCAAGGGGAGAGATTATTTAGATTTTGTTTAAAATTTTCTAATGCTTCACGCCCATGCTGGCATATGATGAAAGTGTCAACCACAAACCTTTTCCATAATTTAGGTTTTAAGGGTGCACTTTCAAGGGCTTTGGATTCAAAATATTCCATGAATAAATTTGCTATAATTGGATAAAGAGGAGAACCCATAGCTACTCCGCATGTTTGTTCATAAACTTCATCCATGAAACTAAAAAATGTTGATTTCAAAAAATTTCAACAAGTTTGGAAGTGTCAGGATCAGTGATTTTTCAAACAACCTCCATGGTACCATCAATGGGAATGTTAGTGTAAAGAGCAGCGACATCAAAACTAACTAATATGTCATTTTTATCGAGCTTGATATTCTTAATTTCGTTGATGAAATGGGTAGAATTTTTCACAAATGAATTGGTGTTACCAACTAAGGGTTTTAACTTCTTAGCTACGTATTTGGCTAGATGATACATGGGACCTCCAATAGTATTGAAAATGGGTCTAATAGGAATCCCTTCTTTATGAATCTTAGGAGCATCATAAATTCTAGGGGTATAAGGGCAACTTTCAATGATATTGTTATCTTGAATTTTGTTGGCTTTGATTAACTTAGAAACTTCTTTTGTAATGTTTTTTAAAGGATTTTTATTAGCTTTTTGTATCACCCATAATTGTTAAGATATGGCCCATCCTTCATCTTTGTTTAGGTTTTTAGGATGTTTATTAATTTCAATGACTTCACAAAATTTTCTAAGGGAAATAATGGTCAATTTTGACAAGGATGTGGGTTTTTTCAATGTATATATGATGCTTCATATTATTAGAGTGCTTTTCTAGTGCTAAATTTTTTGATTGATTATGTTTAATGTCAGCGAAATGTTCTAGGATTAAGGAAACTATGAATGGTATTTATAGGTTTGAAGGTGGTCAAAACGTTGTGTTTTCTTAAGATATGGGAGATCTTATCAGTGATACCATGAATGTATGGAAGGTTTACTTTGTTAGTGAAGTTATCAAACTTATTATTTTCATTATTTTTATTATTAGGACAAGTGTTTTTACTAGATTTATTCAGGGCTTTTATGACTTGATGTTTGTTATATCCATTTTCTCAAAATAAATTAATAAGATAGGATTTCCCATTATCTAAGTGATCATTATCAAAGATTCTAACTTCTCCTATTGCAAGGGTGTTTAAAATTATAATTTTTGTTTGGGATGATGGTGTGAAGTGGCATGGAGATATTGTTCCGAGTGAGTCTTTTTTTGGTATACTTGGAGAAATATGGAGCCATCAGAATTTATAGTGATAAGGATGTCAAGGAAAGGGAGATTGCCATTAACTTCAAATTCCATGGTAAATTTTATTGAAGGGGAGAGATTATTTAGATGTTGTTTAAAAGTTTCTAATGCTTCACGCCCATGCTACCATATGATGAAAGTGTCAACCACAAATCTTTTCCATAATTTAGGTTTTAAGGGTGCGCTTTCAAGGGCTTTGGATTCAAAATCTTCCATGAATAAATTGGCTATAATTGGATAAAGAGAAGAACCCGTAGCTACTCCGCATGTTCGTTCATAAACTTTATCCATGAAACTAAAAAATGTTGATTTGAGGAAAATTTCAACAATTTTGGAAGTGTCAGGATCAATGATTTTTTGGACAACCTCCATGGCACCATCAATGGGAATGTTAGTGTAAAGAAAAGTGATTTTGTTGATGAAATGGGTATAATATTTCGCAAATGAATTGGTGTTACCAACTAAGGGTTTTAGCTTCTTAGCTAGGTATTTCGCTAGATGATATGTGCGACCTCCAATAGTATTGAAAATGCGTCTAATAGGAATCCCTTGTTTATGGATCTTAGGGGCACCATAAATTCTCGGGGTATAGGGGCAACTTTCAATGAGCTTGTTATCTTTAATTTTGTTGGCATTGATTAACCTAGAAACTTCTTTGGTAATGTTTTTTAAAGGATTTTTATTTAGCTTATTGTGGCACCCACTATTGTTAAGATATGGTCCATCCTTCATCTTTGTTTTGGTTTTTAGGATGCTTATTGATTTCTATGGCTTTGTGAAATTTTCTATGAAAATAATGGTCAATTTTGGCAAGGATGCGGGCTTTTTCAATACATATATGATTCTTCATATTATTAGAGTGCTCTGCTAGTGCATAATTTTTTGATCATTTATGTTTAACGCTAGCTGAATTTTCTAGGATTAAGGCAACCGTGAATGATATTTATAGGTTTGAAGGTGGTCAAAATGTTGTGTTTTCTTCAGATATGGGAGATCATATCATTGGTACCATGAATGTATGGAAGGTTTACTTTGTTAGTGAAGTTATCAAAATTATTATTTTTATTATTAGGACAGGTGTTTTTACTAGCTTTATTCAAGGATTTTATGGATTGATATTTGTTATATCCAATTTTTTAAAATACATTAATAAGATGGGATTTCTCATTATCTAAGTGATCATTATCAGAGATTCTAACTGCTCTTGTTTCTACAGTGTTTAAAATGCCTAATTATTGTTTGGGATGATGGTGCGAAGTGGCATGGAGATATTGCTCTGTGTGAGTCTTTTTTCAGTAGACTTGGTCAGATATGGAGCCATTAGAATTTCTAGTGATAAGGATGTCAAGGAAAAGGAGGTTGACATTAACTTCAACTTCCATGGTAAATTTTATTGAAGGGGAGAGATTATTTAGATGCTGTTTAAAAGTTTCTAATGCTTCATGCCCATGCTACCATAAAGTGTCATCCACAAATATTTTCCATAATTTAGATTTTAAGGGTGCACTTTCAAGGGATTTGGATTCAAAATATTCCATGAATAAATTGGTTCTTATTGGAGAAAGAGGAGAATCCATAGCTACTCCGCATGTTTATTCATAAACTTCATCCATGAAACAAAAAAATGTTAATTTGAGGCAAATTTCAACAAGTTTTGAAGTGTCAGGATCGATGATTTTTCAGACAATCTCTATGGAACCATCAATGGGAATGTTACTGCAAAGATCAGTGACATCAAAACTAACCAATATGTCATTTTTATCAAGCTTAATATTCTTAATTTCGTTGATGAAATGGGTAGAATCTTTCACAAATGTATTGGTGTTACCAACTGAGGGTTTTAGCTTCTTAGCTAGGTATTTAGCTAGATGATACGCGAGACCCCCAATAGTATTGACAATGGGTCTAATAGGAATCCCTTCTTTATGAATCTTAGGAGCACCATAAATTCTAGGGGTATAGGGGCAACTTTCAATGATCTTGTTATCTTGAATTTTGTTGGCTTTGATTAACCTAGAAACATATTTTGTAATGTTTTTTAAAGGACTTTTATTTAGCTTCTTGTAACACCTGCTATTGTTAAGATATGGCCCATCCTTCATCTTTGTTTAGGTTTTTAGGATGTTTATTTATTTTGATGGCTCCGCGAAAATTTCTATGGAAATAATGGTCAATTTTGGCAAAGGTTATGAGTGTTTTCAATGCATATATGATGCTTCATATTATTAGAGTGCTATGATAGTGGAATTTTTTTTGATCGATTATGTTTAATGTTAGCTAAATGTTCTAGGATTAAGGCAACTACAAATGATATTTATAGGTTTGATGGTGGTCAAAATGTTGTGTTTTTATTAAGATATGGGATATCTTCTCAGTGGTACCATGAATGTATGGAAGGTTTACTTTGTTAGTGAAGTTATCAAAATTATTATTTTTATTACCATTATTATTATTATTAGGATAGGTGTTTTTACTACCTTTATTTAGGGATTTTATCACTTTATGTTTGTTATATCCATTTTTTTAAAATAAATTAATAAGATGGGGTATCTCATTATCTAAGTGATCATTATCATAGATTCTATCCGCTCTTGTTGCAAGGGTGTTTAAAATTCCTAATTTTTGTTTGGGATGATGTGTGATGTGGCATGGAGATATTGTTTTTTGTGATTCTTTTTTTCAGTAGACTTGGTCAGCTATGGAGCCATCAGAATTTCTAGTGATAAGGATGTCAAGAAAGGGAAGGATGTCATTAAATTCAACTTCCATGGTAAATTTTATTGAAGGGAAGAAGATTATTTAGATGTTGTTTAAAATTTTCTAATGCTTCACGACCATGCGAGCATATGATGAAAATTTCATCCACAAACATTTTCCATAATTTAGGTTTTAAGGGTGCACTTTCAAGGGATTTGGATTCAAAATCTTCCATGAATAAATTAGCTATAATTGGAGAGAGAAGAGAACCCATAGCTACTTGACAAGTTTGTTCATAAACTTCATCCATGAAACTAAAAAATGCGGATTTGAGGCAAATTTCAACAAGCTTGGAAATGTCAGGATCAGTGATTTTTCGGACAACCTCCATGGCACCATCAATGGGAATGATATTGTAGAGAGAAGTGACATAAAAAATAACCAATATGTCATTTTATCGAGCTTAATATTCTTAATTTCGTTGATGTAATGGGTAGATTATTTCACAAATGAATTGGTGTTACCAACTGAGGGTTTTAGCTTCTTAGCTAGGTATTTGGCTAGATGATACATGGGACCTCCAATAGTATTGACAATGCATCTAATAGGAATCCATTCTTTATGAATCTTACGAGCACCATAAATTCTATGGGTATAGGGGAAACTTTCAATGATCTTTTTATCTTGAATTTTGCTAGCTTTGATTAACCTAGAAACTTCTTTTGTAATGTTTTTTAAAGGATTTTTATTTAGATTATTGTAACACCCACTATTGTTAAGATATGGTCCATCCTTCATCTTTGTTTAGGTTTTTAGGATGTTTACTGATTTCTATGGCTTTGAGAAATTTTCTATGGATATAATGGTCAATTTTGGCAAGGATGTAGGTTTTTTCAATGCATATATGATGCTTCGTATTATTAGAGAGCTTTGCTAGTGCATAATTTTTTGATCGATTATGTTTAATGTGAGTTGAATGTTCTAGGATTAAGGCAACTGCGAATGGTATTTATAGGCTTGAAGGTGGTCAAAGTGTTGTGTTTTCTTAAGATGTGGGAGATCTTATTAGTGGTACCATGAATGTATGGAAGGTTTACTTTGTTTGTGAAGTTATCATAATTATTATTTTTATTATTAGGACATGTGTTTTTACTAGCTTTATTCAGGGATATTATGGCTTGATGTTTATTATATCCATTTTTTAAAACTACATTAATAAGATGGGATTTCTCATTATCTAAGTGATCATTATCAGAGATTCTAACCGCTCTTGTTGCAAGGGTGTTTAAAATTCCTAATTTTTGTTTGGGATGATGGTGTGAAGTAGCATGGAGATATTGTTCTCTATGAGTCTTTTTTCGGCAGACTTGGTGAGATATGGAACCTTTGGAATTTCTAGTGATAAGGATGTCAAGGAAAGGGAGGTTGTCATTAAATTCAACTTCCATGCTAAATTTTATTGAAGGGGAGAGATTATTTAGATTTTTTTTTAAATTTCTAATGCTTCACGCCCATACTGCCATATGATGAAAGTGTCATCCACAAATCTTTTCCATAATTTAGGTTTTAAAGTTGCACCTTCAAGGGCTTTGGATTCAAAATCCTCCATGAATAAATTGGCTATAATTGGAGAAAGAGGAGAACCCATAGCTACTTCACGTGTTTGTTCATAAAATTCATCCATGAAACTAAAAAATGTTGATTTGAGGCAAATTTCAACAAGTTTGGAAGTCTCAGGATCAATGATTTTTCAGATAACCTCCATGGCGCCATCAATGGGAATGTTACTACAAAGATCAACGACATCAAAACTAACCAATATGTCATTTTTATCGAGCTTAATATTCTTAATCTCGTTGATGAAATGGGTAAAATATTTCATAAATGAATTGGTGTTACCAACTGAGGGTTTTAACTTCTTAGCTAGGTATTTAGCTAGATGTTACTTGGGACCTCCAACAGTATTGACAATGGGTTTAATAGGAATCCCTTCTTTATGAATTTCAGGAGCACCATAAATTCTAGGGGTATAGGGGAAACTTTCATTGATCTAGTTATCTTGAATTTTTTGGCTTTGATTAACCTAGAAACTTCTTTTGTAATGTTTTTTAAAGGATTTTTATTTAACTTCTTATAACACCCGCTATTGTTAAGATATGGCCCATCCTTCATCTATGTTTAGGTTTTCAGGATGTTTATTGATTTCGATGGCTTCGCGAAATTTTCTATGGAAATAATGGTCAATTTTGGCAAGGATGCAAGTTTTTTCAATACATATATGATGCTTCGTATTATTAGAGTGCTCTACTAGTGCAGAATTTTTTGATCGATTACGTTTAATGTCAGTTGAATGTTCTATGATTAAGGCAACTGTGAATGGTATTTATAGGTTTAAAGGTGGTCAAAATGTTGTATTTTTTAAAGATATGGGAGATCTTATCAGTGGTACCATGAATGTATTGAAGGTTTACTTTGTTAGTGAAGTTATCAAAATTATTATTTTTATTATTAGGGTGGGTGTTTTTACTAGCTTTAAATATGGGCCATGCTTATGAAAGTTGAAGAATTCAATTCTCCTTCCTCTTATATTGTGTTTTTACTAGCCAAAAATTCAAATCTGGTCAAAATACACAAGCTTCAATTCTGGTGAAAGTCAACAACATTCAAAGATGCCCTAACTAGTCACAAGTCAATGGTCAAAAACCCTCCAAATGAGCTCAATCAAAGGTAAAATAACTGACCTTCCTTGTTGGTCAAAATGAAGTTAAAAAATAGTCCCAAACAACTTGGTCAAACCCAGTCAACAGAGAAAGAAAGTATGTTGTCAAAGTCTACAGCCAATAGAAGTCAAACTACTCAAAAATCATATATTTTTATGCCAAAGAATGTGGCCTCCCGAAACAGATCCAAAAATAGTCGAAGCAAGTCAAACCAACAAGTCAAAGATGGTCAGCAAGCTAGTCAAACTATCCCAATATAAAATTCAATGGAAAAAATTAGATTTTCCCCTATCCTTTCGCATGTGTAAACTCAGTTTCCCTACCTCAAACCCATACAAACCAATCCAAGAAAGAGAGAGAAGAAGAAGGTGTGGGATGTGATGTTCCAAGTGAGGTTGACTTGACTTGTGTTTATATGCTTCTTTAGAGACCCAATTTGTCCTGTAGGCCAACCTGAAAATTTGTGCACGTGTGGGTTTTCACATCAAAAATACATTTTTTCTTGACCAAATTAAATTCCTCCAAGGGAAAAGAGAGTTTTTTTTCTAGATGGGGAAGGTTCTCTAAATTGGGGAATTTTCCCTTAAGCTACCAAATTAACACATATCCCTAGAATCAACATGGTTCCTTGCTTTCTCTAAATGTTCCTCAGGGGACAGCATCTCTATTAGAATCCTATAGTGTCACAAAGCCATAATGGTTTCTTTCTAGTAGAAGGATTAGATGGAGGAGGATCCAAGGGATCCATGGGATCCATGGGTTCATCAACAAGATCAGGCTCAGGCTCAAGTTCTTCTTGAGAATCCAAGGTATCATCTTGTATTTCAACATTAGTAGGAGGAGGAGTGTCTCTTTCCTTTCAAAGAGTTGCATCTTCATCAAATGTTACATCCTTGCTAAATTGTTATGCAACCAGCTCACAAAATAGAAGAAAAGATAGATCAATGACTTAAAAATTAGCCTCTTCGAGGGGGAAACCTATTTTACATTACACAAATGAACAATTATTGAATGATACAAATGACAATACCTCCTTTGTATATATAGGAGTCTAAGGGGTTACAATATAATTGGATCCTACATAACAATAATAATGTAAGAGCACAACAATAACAATAGTTGGCTTCTATGGGGCACAACAATAACAATATGGGGGCTACATGGGCACAACAATAATAAGGGGGATACACTAACAATAATAATAAGGGGGATATAATAGTATTATAGGGACCTAACATGCCCCTCTCCTTCAAAAAAGTGGTTTCCTCAACATTGAGTAGTTTTGGATGCTTCATATTCTTGCTTCTGTGACTGCTTCAAGCTCAAATATGATTTCTCCTTCTTTGTCAAGTTCTGGAAACATTGTTTGAATTGGAAGCTTGTCACTGATAACCTTCTTTAAGCATGAAACATGGAAAACTAGGTGTACTTGAGAAGATGTAGGCAACTCCAAATTGTATGTCATAGTACTAATCTTTTTCAACACCACCTAAGGACCATAGTACTTGGGTGATAATTTATTATCCTTCTTAACTTGCTTGAGGGACATTTGTTTGTGTGGTTGTAGCCGTAAGAATACCCAGTCATCTACCTTAAAACCTCTTTCACTATGATGTTGATATGCCTATTGTTTCGTTCAATTCTACACTATAGTAAGGTTATTCTTTAAGGGTTGGAGAACTTGATGTTGATGCTCGATGTGATCTTCCATTGCTTGAACCTTAGATTTTTCTCTTAAATATGATGTGATGGATGGTGGATCATATCCATAAAGTGCCATAAATGGGGTCATTTTTTCTACAGTATGGAAGGAAATTTTATACCACTATTCAGCTAGAGGTAACCATTTGATCCATTGTGTTTGTTTATCAAATACAAAGCAATGAAGATATCCTTCCAAAAAAAAATTCACTATGTCAATTTTCCCATCAGAATGAGGACGATGAGATGAGCTATGAGCTAATTGAGTACTAGACAAGAAAATAATTTCGTGCAAAAATTTCTAGTGAAAATGGGATCTTTGTTACTTACAATAATCTTTGGGATTCCATGAAGCTTTTCAATTATTTCCATAAATGTAGTAGCAACTATATTGGCTTTGAAAGATGAGATAATGCACAAAAGTGTGCATACTTCATAAGTCTACCAAATACCACAATGATGACACTCTTTTCTTCAAACTTGGGTAAACCTGTGATAAAATCCATTGAGGCTACCTCCCAACGCTAACATTGAATGGCTGAAGGTTCTAATAGACCTGGGGTCTTAATTGTCTCAACATCATTTTGTTGGCAAACCAAACACTCTGCCACAAACTTATGAATATCAGATTTAAGTCCATCCCAAAAAAATTCCTTCTTGACCCTGTGGTAAGTTTTTTAAAATCTTGAGTGCCCTCCTAAGGGGGATGTGTGCAATTCCAAACGAATATTTTGTTTGAGTTGGGAATTCTTACAAAGATATAAGAGATGTGTGTATCATAATGAATCATTTTTCCAACTAAATGTATCAGATGTATTGGGATCTTGTTGCAACTTTTGAATGAGTATCCACACCTATTCATCATTATTCCATTCAACCCTTGCTTTTGTTATCCACTTAGGTTGGATAATGGAAATGACACAAAGTAATGATTCCACATCCTCATCCTTTCTTGAGAGTGCATCTACAACAACATTTTTCTTCCATTTTTTGTAGATGATTTCAAAGTCATAGCTCAACATCTTTATGACCCATTTTTGTTTTTCTTATGAAGATAATATTTGTTCCAAAAGTATTTAAGACTATCATGATCTGTTTTTAACTTGAAGTGTCTTCCCATTAGGTAAGGTCGCCATTGCTTTAGTTCATGTAGTATTTCCAACACTTCCTTCTCATAAATAGGTTTGTGTAAATACTTTCCTTTTATTGGACGACTTTCAAAATAAATGGGTCTTCCTTCTTGCCTTAAAACAACACCAATTCCATTTCCTAAGGCATCACATTCCACAATAAAAGTTTTTGTGTAGTCTATCATAGCTAAGACCGGTGCCTGACACATTGCCTCTTTAAGATGTTTAAAGGAATTAGTTGCTTCTGGTGTCTAAGAAAATGCATCTTTCTTTAGTAATGATGTTAAAGGTATCACTATTCTCCCATAATTCTTAATAAAGTTGTGATAGTACCCTGTAAACCTGAGAAATCCTCGAAGATTTTTTATAGTTGTGGGGATTTTCCATTCCTCAATGGCTTTAATTTTGTTAGTGTCTACCTTAGCACCCTCATGAGATAAAATATGACCCAAATACTCCACCTCCTGTACTCCAAAGAGACATTTGGAGGTTTTTGCATATATTTGTTTCTCCTCAAATAGTTTGAGCACCCTTTCAACATGATGAACATGATCTTTCTAAGACTTGTTTTAGATTAGTATATCATCAAAAAATACTAACACAAATTTTCTAAGGAAGGGTTTGAAAATGGAATTCAACAAACCTTGAAATGTGGAAGTGTTAGGTCCCTATACTACTAGTGTAGCCCCTTATTATTATTAGTGCACCCCCCTTATTGTATTGTTGTACCCATGTAGTCCCCATATTGTTATTATTCTTCCCCATACAAGCCCACTATTGTTATTGTTGCACCCTTAAAATATTATTGTTATGTAGGCTATGATTATATTGTGACCCCTTAGACTCCTATATATAGAAAGGAGGTATTGTCATTTGTATCACCAAAGAATTGTTCATTTGTGTAATGTAAAGGAAGTTGCCCCCTCAAAAAGGCTAATTTTGAAGTCGTTGATCTATCTCTTCTTCTATTTTGTGAGTTGGTTGCATAACATTTGGTATCAGAGCTTTGGATTCTACGATTTTGCTGCTTCAAACAGGTCACCATCAAATTGTTTCTCTAACTTTTTTTCTACGAAGCTTCAGAAGCTGAAATTACAACCATTTGGAGCAGAAATATTAATGAACTTCTTGTCTGAATTTCTTATCTTTTATCCCTATATTCTTAGAGATATGAGCTAAGGAAGTTAGGGTTTTTGCAGGCTCTAGAATTCCATCTCAAATAGGTGACCTAAGGAAAATCATCATAACTTTCTCTCTAAGTATCAGATTTGAATTTCGTAAAAAGCAACAGAAAGAGGACAGACCGTAGTGTTTTGGATATAGATTTCAGTGCTGAATTCTAAAACAATGACATGTGGAACTCTTTACAAGTAAGATCTACTGAACCACTCTATAATCAGGTCATTGTGGGAGATCGGGCATAACTCTTTCCTGAAAAATCCAATCTTGGCCAGACTTGTGGAGTTGGAAATAATACTCAGAGGGCTACTGCAGGAAAAATATTTAGACCTTGGATATCCGAAATTACAGAGATACAACAGATTAAATATCGAGCTCCTACAAAGTGAGAAACAATGTGTGTAGTTTTTTAAAAGTTTGGATAAGTTTTGTTTGAAAAATTAGTTTGAAGTGATTCAAAGGGAATAATGAAGCATATTTATCATTAATTAATGCCCCGAATAAATAAAATGGGGAAACCTAGTAAGAAACCCCAAATATATACAATGACACATGAAGAAGAGGAATAAATGCAACATGATATATCAAAATTACAAGACCAAGTGCAACAAATTGTGATCTCACAAAAAGTAACAGAAACTAAGATGGATGGTTTGAAGAATGAAATCAAAGCTAAGATCAATTCTTTTAAGAATTGCATCGAAGATAATATCGATGGTATAGAAACAAAACTGAAAGGCAACATGGAATATTTGAAGAAAGACATGGAAGATTTGAAGGAAGGTTTGACCAAGTTGTTACAAGAAAGGATTCCTACTGGCGAAAAGGTAGTAGAGGAAACTCATGATGAGCACAAAAGAAATGTTAATCATGATTTCATAGACTCTAAAATTGGATTGAAGAGACACCATATTTCCAAAATCAATATGAGGAATTTTGATGGCAAGGATCCTATAACATGGATAGTATGGATGGAGCAATATCTTGATCTCCATACTGTGCAAAACCCACAAAATGTACGCGTTACAAATTTATATTTAGAACCCAATCAATTTGTATGGCATCGATGACTTTTCTCTCATAAACAAATTGTCACTTAGTCAATTTTTACAGAGGAAATGATAGCAAATTATGAGGATACAAAGAGAAACACCTTATTTAGCCAATTGATAAATATCAAACAAAAGGAGTCAACGATGGAGCACATTGAGGACTTCCAAAAATTGAATATAAGGGTAAATTATATTCTAGAGGAGCATAGGATTGATGTCTTCATAGGGAATTTAAAGGATAACATCCAACATGAGGTTTGTCTTTGGGAACCTGATTCATTGAGAAGGCATTAGGCTGGCAAGAAAATTGAAAGAAAAATTGTGGTAACAGGAACCTTACCACTCACAATATAAAGATGGAACTATTGTTTCTTCTAGCCTTCCACAACCTACAAGGTTGACAACCACAACAATTGGAATAAAAAAGATCAAAATTCCTTTGTTACAATTATGATACAAAATATAATAAAGGTCATAAGTGTGCTGAGAAGAAATTAGTTTAAATAGATTGGGAAGAGGAGGAAGAAAATGAATAAGAAACGTCAAAAGAAGAGGATATACACCAGGAACCAACCCTAGAGAAAGAAGAAATTAATCCAACCATATATTTTAATGCATTGACAAAAAATACGACTCCTCAAACTCTCAAGATAGAAGGACATATCAAGAAGGAAAAGGTAATAGTGTTTATTGATTCAGGTAGTACCCATAATTTTATTCATTGTAAGATATCCAAGGAATTGAATTGCTTCCTTTATCTAGCACCAGAGTGTCAAGTGATGGTTGCAAATGGAGGAACCATAAATTACTTTGGAAAGTGCCATAATATCAAGCTATCCATGGGAGAATATGTATTTAATAGTTCAATGCTTTCCATACCAATGGGTGGTGATGATGTTGTACTAGGAGTCCAATGGTTACAATCTTTGGGTATGATAGCTTTTAATTTTCAAGAACTTTACTTGAAATTTTTTTGGGAATAAAATGAAGTTGAATTAAGGGATAACGCAGCGAAACCAGGAAAGATAATCATCTCTAATGACATGACAAATCTTATAAAGAAAGAACAATGAGGTGTATTTGCACAATTATGTTCACTAGAGGCTCAAACAACGAAATCATCTATTTCTCCAAATCTCCAAAAAGTCTTGGACAATAATTCTAAGGTTGAAGCAGTAGAAGATCACATTGAGCATCAATAAAAATTTCTCCAACGCTTAAAGGATAACCTCACTTTGGCGCAGAATCGAATGAAACAATAGGGAAATCAACATCGTAGTGAAAGAAGTTTTGATGCATGCGATTGGGTATTTTTACGGCTACAACCATACAAACAAATGTCCCTCATGCAAGCTAAAAAGGATAATAAATTAGCACCAAAGTACTATGGTCCTTACAAGGTGTTGCAAAATATTGGTACTATGGCATACAAATTGGAGCTTCCTGCATCTGCTTGAGTGCACCCAATTCTCCATGTTTTATGCTTAAAGAAGTTTATAGGTGACAAGCTCCTAGTTCAAACAATATTGTTGGAACTTTACGAAGAAGGAAAAATCATATTGGAACCTGAAGCAATCATGGAAAAAGGGACCTAACAACTACAAAATCAATAAATTTCAGAGTATCTCATCAAGTGGAAGAACTTACCCACTGAAGATTCCACATGGGAGGATTTTATACAGAAGCATCCAGAACTACTCAAGCGTTGAGGACAACACTTTTTTGGAGAGGGGAATGTTAGGTCCCTATACTACTAGTGTAGCCCCTTATTGTTATTAGTGCAACCCCCTTATTGTATTTTTGTGCCCATGTAGTCCCCATATTGTTATTATTGTGCCCCGTAGAAGCCTACTATTGCTATTGTTGTACCCTTACAACATTATTATTATGTAGGCTCTGATTATATTGTGACCCCTTAGACTCCTATATATAGAAATGAGGTCTTTTCATTTGTATCATCCAAGAATTATTCATTTGTGTAATGTAAATGAGGTTTTCCCCACGAAGAGGCTAATTTTTAATTCATTGATATATCTCTTCTTCTATTTTGTGAGCTGGTTGCATAACATTTGGCATCAGAGCTTTCAATTCTAGGGTTTTGCTACTTCAAACAGGCTATCGTGGAATTTTCAGTGTAACATTTTTTCTATGAAGCTTCAGAAGCTGAAATTAAAACCATGTGTAGCCAAAATATTGATGAACTTTGTGTCCAAATTTCAGATCTTTTATCGCTATATTTTTGGAGATATGACTTGAGGAAGTTAGGGTTTTCGTAGTCTCTAAAATTCCATCTCAAACATCTGACCTAGGGAAAATTGTCATAACTTTCTCTCTGAGCATCGAATTTGAATTTCACAAAAAGTAACAGAAAGAGGACGAACTATAGTTTTTTGGGTCACAAAGGCAGTCTGAATGCTAAAACAGTAGCACGTGGAAGTCCCTACAATTTAGATCTACTAAACCACTCTATAATTGGGCCATCGTGGAAGATCGAGCATCTCTTTCCGGAAAAATCCAATCTTGGTCAGACTTGTGGGGTTGGAAAGAATACTCAAAGAGATACTGTAGGATGAAACTTCAAACCTTGGAGATCCAAAATTACAGAGATACAACAAATTAAATATCGAGCTCCTACAAAGCAAAAAAAAAAATGTGTATAGTTTTTTAAAAATTTAGATAAGCTTTGTTTGAAAAATTAGTTTGAAGTGATTCAAAGGGCATATTGAAGCATAATTATCATTAATTGATTCCCCTAAGAAATAAAATAAAGAGACCTAGTAAGCAACCTAAAATCTCTACCATGACACGTGAAGAAGATGAATAAATGCAACAAGATATATCAAAATTACGAGATCAATTGCAACAAATTTTTATCTCACAAGAAGTAATAGAAGCTAAGATGGATGGTTTAAAGAATGGAATTGAAGCTAAGATCAATGCTTTTAAGAATGCAATGGAAGCTAATATTGATGTTATAGAAGAAAAATTGAAAGGCAACATGGAGGATTTGAAGAAAGATATGGAAGGTTTGACCAAGTTTCTACAAGAAATGCTTCCTACCAGTGAAAAGGTAGTAAAGGAAACTCATAATGAGAACAAAAGAAACGTTAATAATGATTTCATAGACTCTAACATTGGATTGAAGACCCATCATATTCCCAAAATCGATATGAGGAAGTTTGATGGCAAGGATCCCGTAACATGGATACTACAGATGAAGCAATATTTTGATCTCCATAATGTGCAAAACACACAAAATGTACGCATTAAAAATTTATATTTAGAACCCAATAAGTTTTTATGGTATCGATGGCTTTACTCTCATATAAAATTGTCACTTGGTTAATTTTTACAGAGGAAATTATAGCACATTATGAGGATACAAAGAGAAACACCTTCTTTAGCCAATTGATAAATCTCAAACAAAAATGTTCAATAGTGGAGCACATCGAGGACTTCCAAAAATTGAATATAAGGGTAAATGACATTCCAGACGAGAATAGGATTGATGTCTTCATAGGGAATTTAAAGGATAACATCCAACATGAGGTTCTTATTTGGGAACTTGATTCATTAGAAAAGGCATTTAGGTTGACAAGAAAAATTGAAAGAAATATTATGGAAACAAGGAATCTTACCACTCACAACTATAAAGATGGAAGTGTTGTTTCTCCTAGCCTTCCACAACCTAAAAGGTTGACACCACAAGAAATGGAAGAAAAAAGAGAAAAAGAGATGTGTTATAGTTGTGATAGAAAATACAATAAAGGTCATAAGTGTGCTGAGAAGAAATTAGTTTACATAGATTGGGAAGAGGGGGAAGAAAAGGAACAAGAAACATCAAAAGAAGAGGATATACACCAGGAACCAACCCCAGAGAAAGAAGAAATGAATCTGACCATATATTTTAATGCATTGACAAGAATTACCACTCCTCAAACTCTCAATATAGAAGGACATACCAAGACAAAAAAGGTAATAGTGTTGATTGATTCGGGTAGTACCCATAATTTATTCATTGTAAGATATCCAAGGAATTGAATTGATTCCTTTATCCAGCACAAGAGTGTCAAGTGATGGTTGCAAATGAAGGAACCATACATTTCTTTGGAAAGTGCCATAATATCAAGCTATCCATGGGAGAATATGTATTTAATAGTCTAATGATTTCCATTCCAATGGGTGGTGGTGATGTTGTACTAGGAGTCCAATTGTTACAATCTTTGGGTACGATATATTTTAATTTTCAAGAACGTTTCTTGAATTTTTTTTGGGAATGAAAGGAAGTTGAATTAAGGGGTATCACAGGGAAATCAAGAAACATAATCATCTCTAATGGAATGACAAATCTTCTAAAAAAATAACAATGGGGCCTATTTGCACGGTTCAAAAAATGAAATCATCTATTTCTCCAGATCTCCAAAAAGTCTTGGACAATCATTCTAAGGTTCAAGAAGTGGAATATCACATCGAGCATCAACAACAAGTTCTCCAACTCTAAAAGGATAACCTCACTTTGGCATAGAATCCAATGAAACAATAGGAAGATCAATATCGCAGCGAAAGAAGTTTTGATGTAGGCGACTGGGTATTTTTACAACTACAACCATACAAACAAAGGTCTGTTAAGCAAGCTAAGAAGGATAATAAGTTATCACCAAAGTACTATGGTCCTTACAAGGTGCTGCAAAAGATTGGTACTATGGCATACAAATTGGAGCTCCCTGCATCTTCCCGAGTGCACCCATTTCTCCATGTTTCATGCTTAAAGAAGTTTATAGGTGACAAGATCCTAGTTCAAACAATATTTCTAGAACTTGACGAGGAAGGAAAAATCATATTGAAACCTGAAGAAATCATGGAAACAAGAATCCAATAGCTACAAAATCGATCAATTTCAGAGTATCTCATCAAGTGGAAGAACTTACCCACTGAAGATTCCATGGGAGGATGAGAATTTTATACAAAAGCATCAAGAACTACTCAAGCGTTGAGGAAAACAATTTTTTGAAGGAGAGGGGAATGTTAGGCCCCTATACTACTAGTGTAGCCCCTTATTGTTATTAGTGCAAGCCCCTTATTGTATTGTTTTGTCCATGTAGTCCCCATATTGTTATTATTGTGCCCCATAGAAGCCCACTATTGTTATTGTTGTGCCCTTAAAATATTATTATTATGTAGTCTCTGATCATATTGTGACCCCTTAGAATCTTATATATAGAAAGGAGGCCTTGTCATTTGTATCATCTAATAACTGTTCGTTTGTGTAATGTAAAGGAGGTTGCCCCCTCGAAGAGGCTAATTTTGAAGTCATTGATCTATCTCTTCTTCTATTTTGTGAGTTGGTTGCATAACAAGAAGGTGCATTAGTAAGACCAAAAGGCATGACCAAAAATTAATAATGACCCTCATGAGTTCTGAATGCTATTTTCAGAATGTCTTCACTCATCATTCTAATTTGATGATACCTTGATCGAAGATCCATCGTGGTGAAGTAAAATTATCCATGTAATTGATCCAACAATTCATCAATGACAGGAATGGGAAATTTATCTTTAATAGTGAGCTTTTTGAGCTCTCTATAATCCAAACACATGTGCCATGATCCGTCCTCCTTGTGCACCAATACTATTGGAGTAGAGAAAGAACTTTGACTAGGTTGAATTATACCACCCTCTAGCATTTCTGCAACCATAAGTTAAATTTCACTCTTTTGGGTATAGGGATATCTGTAAGGTCAGATGTTTGGAGGAACACTTTTTGAAATCAAATGAATAACATGATCATGATTATGAATAGGTGGGAGGCCTTTGAGAGTCTGAAATACCTTGGAATTATTGTCCAAGACTTTTTGGAGATCTAGAGAAATAGATGATTTCGTTGTTTGAATATCTAGTGACCATAATTGTGCAATTACTCATTGTTGTTCTTCCTTTAGAAGCTTTTCCATGGCATTAAAGCTAATTATATTTCCTATTTTTCCTGCGATACCCTTTAAAACTTCCTTTCCTTCCCAAAAAGAATTCAAGAAAATTTCTTGAAAATTAAAAGCTATCATCCCCAAAGCTTGTAGCCATTGGACTCCTAGTACAACATCAACACAACCCATTGGAATGGAAAGCATTGGAATATTGAATACATATTCCCCTATGGATAGCTTGATATTATGGCACTTTCCATAACAATTTATAGTTCCTGCATTTGCAACCATCACTTGACACTCTGGTGCTAGATATAGGAAGCAATTCAATCCCTTGGATATCTTACAATGAATAAAATTATGGGTACTATCCGAATCAATCAACACTATTACCTTTTTCTTCTTGATATCTCATTCTATATTGAGAGTTTTAGGAGTGGTAATTCATGTCAATGCATTAAAATATATAGTCGGATTCATTTCTTCTTTCTCTTGGGTTGGTTCCTCGTGTATATCCTCTTCTTTTGATGTTTCTTGTTCCTTTTATTCCTCCTCTTCACAATCTATGTAGAATAATTTATTCTCATCACACTTACGAACTTAGTGTATTTTCTATCACAACTATAACAAAGCCCTTTTTCTCCTTTCTCCTCCAATTGTTATGGTGTCAACCTTGTAGGTTGTGGAAGACTAGGAGCAACAACACTTCCATCTTTATGGTTGTGAGTGGTAGACTTCCTTGTGGGCATAATTTTTATTTCAACTTTTCTTGCCACCCTGAATGCCTTCTCCAATGAATTAGGTTCCCAGAGGCGAACCTTATGTTGGATATTATCCTTTAAGGTCCCTATGAAGACATCAATCCTATGCTCCTCTATAGTATCATTTACCTTGATATTCAATTTTTGGAAGTCCTCAATGTGCTCCGCCATTGAACCCTTTTGTTTGAGATTTATCAATTGGCTAAAGAAGGTGTTTCTATTTGTATCTTCATAATGTGCTATCATTTCCTCCGTAAAAATTGACCAAGTGATAAGTGGTTTACGAGAACAAATCCATCGAAATGCATTATGGAGATCAAAATATTGCTCCATTTGTAGTATCAATGTTATTGGATCCTTTCCATCAAAATTCCTTATATCAATCTTTGGAATACAATGGGTCTTAAATATAAATTTAGAGTCTATGGAATCATTATTAACATTCCTTTTGTTCTCATCATGATTTTCATCTAATACCTTTTCGCCATTAGGAAGCATTTCTTGTAGCAACTTTGTCAAACCTTCCTTCAAACTTTCCATGTCTAGTTTTAAACCATTCTTAAAATATTCCTTGTTTCCTTTTATACCATCCATATTAGCTTCCATAACATTATTCAAACCATCTAGCTTAGCTTCCATTTCATTTTTTGTTACTCTTTGCGAGAGCGAAATTTATTGCACTTGGTCTCGTAATTTTGATATATCATGTTGCATTTCTTCCTCTTCTTCATGCATCATAGTAGAGATTTCTGGTTGCGTACTAGGTGTTTCCATTTTTGAATTAAACAATGCTATTTATGCTTTACTATGCCCCTTAATCAGTTCAAACTGATTTTTTAAACAAAACGTATGCCAATTTAAAAAAAAAACACCTTTTTTTGGATTTGTAGGAGAAAGATATTGAAGATGTTGTATATATGTAATTTCATATCTCCAAATTCTAAACTTCCTTCTTGTAGTAGCCCTATGAGTCTTATTTCCAACCCCATGAGTCATATACCAACATTGGATTCTTCAAGAAAGATTTATGCCCAATCTCCCATGATGACCTGATTAAAGAATGATTAAGTAGAGCAAAGTTGTACAGAATGTCACATGTCACTGTTTCAACCTCTGGCCCTGAAAATGATACAGAACAAACTATAATCCATATTATTTTAGTCACTTTTTACGAAGTTTAAATCCAATGGTCGGAGAGAAATTTATGATGATTTTCCCTCGGGCTTATTTGAGATGGAATTCTGGAGCCTACAAAAACCCTAACTTCCTCAGATCATATCTCCGAAAATATAGTGAGCAATATTTGAAATTCATACACGTGTTTCAACAATATTTCAGCTCCACGTGGTTACAATTTCATTTTTTGTATCTTCATTGAAAAAAGTTATAGCAAATATTCCAAGATGACCTGTTTAAAGAAGCGAATCCCTAGAATCCAAAGCTTTGATACCAAATGTTATGCATCCAACTCACAAAATAGAAGAAATGATAGATCAACGATTTAAAAATTAGCCTCTTCGAGGGGGAAACTTCCTTTACATTACACAAATGAACAATTCTTTAATGATACAAATGACAATACCTCCTTTGTATATATAGGAGTCTAAGGGGTCACAATATAATCAGAGCCTACACAAAAATAATAATGTAAGAACACAACAATAACAATAGTAGACTTAAATGAGGCACAACAATAATAATATGGGGGCTAAATGGGCACAACAATAATAAGGGGGATACACTAACAATAAAAATAAGGGGGATATACTAGTATTATAAGGACCTAACATAAACTCTATAGTTCTTTGACCAGACACGTATATTATGTAAGCTTTAGAATTTTCAAAATAACCAACAAACATAGCTTTCTTACCTTAAGCTTCCAGCTTGGTCCTCTTTTCCTTTGGCACGTGGAAGTAGACAAGGAAAACGAAATCCTCAAGTGCCCAACCTATAACTTTTCACCAGTGAAGACTTCTTCAGGAGTCTTATTGTTTAAGGTTGAGTGTGGAGATCTAGTTTGGACATAGACAACAGTGTTTGTGAATTCTCCCCATAGAATCTTTGGTAGCTTCTATCATGCAACATAACTTTGACTACTTCCATGATAGTTTTTTTCTTTCTTTCAACCACACCATTTTGTTCTAGGTTATATGGTATAATGGTCCCTTTCCTAATTCCATCTTCTTTGTAGAAGTCAATGAAATCATTTGAAGTGAACTCTCCACCATTGTCTAATATGACTATTTTGATATGCTTTCTAGTTTGTTTTTATACCAAAGGTTTGAAGTCTTTGAACATGTTAAATGCTTGAATTTTGTTTTTTAGAAAGAAAACCATGTCTTGCAAGAAAAATTATACACAAATACTATATAATACAAGTAGCCACTAAGAGAATTCACAGGCATAGGTCCACATAAATAAGAATGTATAAGATGAAGTACCTAACTGGTTTTTCTTTCACTTGAAGGGAATGGTCCCTTTACATGCTTTCCACTTTCACACCCTTGACAAACTCCATCATGATGCACTCTAATATTTGGCATGTCAAAAACCATGCTTCTCACATGAAGCAATTCTTTATAGTGAAACGAGAAAACCTTCGAAAAGTTCACATTGATGATTATTGTCATGAATCAGTCTTCCATTGAATTTATTAAGACCTTCAAATCTCGATCCCAGAGTGAAGGAGTCTCTTATGCTAGATCTCATTAGAAAAGTGAGAACTTTCCCATTTATGAAAGCAACTTTAATTTCTTTGTATCCTAAGGAAGATATAAATACAAGATTCTTTTTTAGACCAGGTACATACAAAACTTCTTGAAGAGATATAGTTTTACCCTCCAGATAAAATATGTAGAATTATCTCCAAATATGATTTTCAGATCTATCTCCCTATTAACTAGATTTGAGAGAACTTCTTTATAACCATTAAAGTGTCTTGAAGTAACAATATCAACCAACCAACTATCACAATAATCTATGGGAGAGGAACTAAAAGGAGAAGAAATGAGAAAGTATTGTGACTGTGTTTCAACTGCATTATTATCATATCTTGGGTTCCTTGAAGTCTTGGAAGAATTGTAGTTTTCTTTATGAACAATCGGAGCTTCTCTTCTTCTTCTATAATTATATTTGAAGTTGTTGATATGATTGTTGTAGTTAGATCTCGACTCTCTTCTATTTTCTGGACATTCACGAATATAGTGGCAATGCTTATGGCAAATTTAGCATTGAACTTTTGATAAGTCCCTTTTCCATTCATATGAAATGTTGGATATAGGAGTAGGATTTCTTGAAAAGTGATGACCTCTTTTTCCTTTCTGCTTCTTTCCTTGGACAACAAAGGCAATAGGTTCTCCCTCTTCATGATTGGGAATTCTTCCTTTGGAAATCATTTTGGCCTCTTCTTGACTACACTTTCCTTTGAGCTCATCAAATATGGGAAACTTATCATTTTTGTTGATGGTAGTAATAAAAAATTTTCAAGTTGGAGAAAAACCTCCAAGCATAATCAACACCAACTCTTTACTAGATACTATTTCACCAACTATTGACAATTGATCCTAGATTTGTGATATCCTCATGAAGTATGCTTGAATGGTCTCTGCTATGTTCATCTTAATGTCCTTGAGTTGATTCTTCAAAGAAAGGATTTGAATCAAGTTGTTTTCTTGATACATTCCAATCAGCTTGTCATACGTTTCCTTAGATTTATTTAACTTGGATACATAGGTGATGAGATGGTCTCCAAGGGAGTCAAGGATAATCTTCTCAGCCTTGACTTACCCTTCTTGAATATGGCCTTGACATCAACATTCAAATTATCTAGTGGTTCTTCTACCTTGCCTTCCACATATTCCAATACATCATGTTCCTCAAGACTAATATCCAATCTTTCCTTCTATGGACCAAAATTCAAAGCATTATTTAGCTTCTCTTCATCGTTGAAGTAAGAAGAAGACATCTTGATCAAGTCAAACAAATTTCAGCAACAAGTAAGATCTCTTTGAAGTAAAATTTCTGCAAAGAAGTGATAGCTCTTATCTTCTTGGGCAACAAATTTCAGCAACAAGTAAGGTCTCTTTGAAGTAATTTTTTTGCAAATAAGTGACAAATATTATCTTCTTGTGCTTGTATTCACCAAAGCTCTGATCCCATGTTGAAATTTTGATGTTCTATGTTGTAACAATCACTTATTCTAAAAACATTCTGCAACAATATTAATTAAGAAATTGTAGATAGAACATAATCCAAATGCATAGTTGAAGACAAATAAGAACTAATTGAGATACAAATAATTTTGGTCCAAGGACTAGGGAAAAACCCATAAGAGGAAAACCCAACTAGTTTCTTCTTCTATTAGACATCAATTGTTTGGTAGAGATATATAGTACAATGAGATATCAAGAGAATGACTAAGTTCACCCAAATCATGAACATCACTGATAACAACAACAGATACAAACACTGAATCAACCTTCCCTTCAATTGAATCAACCTTGGCTCACCAAGTTTTGCTTTTACTCTCCAAGTCTCTCTCTCTCTCTCTCTCAATCTTCTTCAAGTCTCTTCAACTCTCTCTCAAGATCGAATTCTTCTTTCACAATGCACAAGTAGTAAGTAGACAAGATGATATAAGATGCATATATAAGAGCAACAAATTTTTGTCATAAAGGAGGAACAATACACATGCCTTGTGGAAGAGTAACATATGCCATTTAGGGGAGTGTAACTCATGCCATTAAGGAGAGAAACACATGCCTTAGTAACTTATGCCATTTAGAGGTGCGCATGCCTTATTTAAGGAGAGTGTAACATATGCATTAAAGAGAGCATAAGAGTAATATTTTATGACATGACTTTAATGAGTGTAAGAGGAATATGCCATGTCCTTAATGAGTGCGTAAGAGACAGTGTAATGTATCATTAAGAGAGGGAGAGAGAGTTATGTAGTGCTATGTGAGACATTAAGGAGAGAGGTGAGAAGTGATTGAGCTGATGAAGGTAAGGTGACTTGAAATATTAAAATCATAATACTGTAAAGCATAATAATAATAATAATGATGATGATGATGATGATGTTGATGATTAGGTCGATATTGACCTATTAAGATTGATTAGTGATAAGTTAAGTGATTTTCCATCAACTATACTTGATTACCAATTGATGCAAGGTGAATTATTAGCTATGGAAACTCATACTTGAGATGCTAGACATGACACTCCAAAATTGTTAGAAATGAGATTTTATTTAAGGAAATTCATCCCTAAGCTACCAATTTTCAACAAATAAACCTTATAAGCATAAAAGACATGCTTTGACTAAAAATAATGATAATAATAAAAAAATAATTTTCTTCTTTTTTCTTTTACATAAAATGCATTTTGATACAAGTATAATGATAATTATGAAAACTGAACCTAGTTATATTTTTTAACACTAGATTCGTTGATAGACGTGTCTCCAGAAACAATAGATTTCCATACATCATATTCTTAAAGTTGCAAATGAACTATCATTCTAAATTCCCATATTTCATATTTCGCTTCATCAAAATTAGGAGATGGTAGACCAACTTGGTTCTCTTCAAATTTGGAGACTGCTGCAGTACCTGAGACTTTCTTTCATCATTTGGATGCGTGCTTCTTTGACTTTCCCATCTTTGCACTTCTAAGATATTCCTTCCAATTGTTAAGTCACAACTGAAGGAACCTCTCTCTGATACCAATTGTTGGAAATAGTAAGGGGGGTGAATAAATATTCACTTCAATTAGTTAATTATTTTAATCTTCAAAGTGTTAAATCCATAATAGAATTAGATCAAACATAAATTGACATCACATCACGTGAACAATAAACAACATCATTCAACAATGCACGACATCAAAACAATTCACAAGGTATTTTTAGGTGGAAACACTTCTAGGAGAAAAACCACCGAACACTTCTTAATATAGGTCTTCAAAATTTACATCAATTAGGAAGATCCAACTTCCAAGATTCGTAGCATCAACTAAAGGAAGCTCCAACCTGAAGGATGCTCCAATGCCCTAATTTACCAGTTCCAACTAGAAGGATGCTCCAATGCCCTAGTTTACTAGCTCCAATAGGGAGGATGCTCTAACAACTTAGCTTTATTAGCTATGACTGAAAGGATGCTCCAACACCCTACATAGGCTCCAACCTACCCTAGCACCACCCTACCACCCTAAAGTGTTCTCAAGATCCAACCGGAAAGAGAGTCCACTCTCCTTCCTTGCACCACCCTGCTATCCTGAGGATAAAATATAAAAGGATAAGATAGATCACACTATCCATCCTAATCAATTACCACACCTGATCATTACACCACTTCTCAGGTCAATGTCCAATCACTGTCGCCAACTGTCACTACACTGTCTCTGCTCACAAATCAACATATACATAGAATTTCCAAAAGCTCTACTCTGCAAACCAATGAACCCTAACGACAACCCCGTCCATAAATAAAGGCAAATTGATACAACATCATTAGCAATATAACACTTGTAGTGAAAACAATATGAGACCTCCTCAAATGCTAGGCTTTCCAAAACAAAAAATCAAAAACATAAATTCAATCTCTTAGCAGCATTAGCAACTATACTTCTTTAAACATCAACATAAATCATTCTAACAAGACAACAACCTCAAACATCAATATGCCACCATAATCCCTAGCTCAAAAATACTCTGCAAAAATACATCATAGTTGTGTCCAATATCATAATACTCTATGCTCTTCTTCAACTCATGTATCAAACCCTAGCTCTACCCAACATTGTCAAACTCCAACAACAACTTCACTATGTCCTATAGTAATAAGATCAACTCTACTCAATTCCATTGTTAGATCCTAGGCAACAACTTCAATATTCTCACCAACTTTCTCCTCGCAAAAACCTTTCTGTAGCAACAATCTCTACATAAAAGATCACATCAACTACGTAGATCTCTTCACAATATATCAATACCTCTCAACACATCAAAAGCTTAAAAAATAGTAAACTCAAACTACTGAAAACTTTGTAAAACTCAGCATGCACCAAATATACATAACATTCATTATCTATGTACATATAGACTCAACCATACATTCAATAAGTATTGGACAACATTGACAATATAAACTAGCATCATAGTATACCCTATATGACATTGTGAGGACTATAAAACATAATAGCCAACGCATTATAAAAACCTCACTCAGTCATCACAACGCACAACAATTTGACCAATAATACTTTGTCCATACAAATAGAACTCAATAGGTTCATTATGTTGCCAACATGACAACGATCTCTGATCATCTCTAGTAATCATATAAATAATGAACTTCGCCATCAATCTCTACTAGCAACTCTGCAATTTACTTGGTTCCACTGATTCTCCAAACGTTGGTTTGTTATGCCCTTCTACTATGTATGTGCGCACTTGCTTTGACATTGAACTCAACCAGAAGTTCGATTCATTGATGGACCTTGTGCAAATAGGTACAATTTAATGGTTCAAAATACACACACTCACCATACCTCTTCTTACATGGCATAAGTTCCATAAGGGAATATTATATCTTGAACAAATTAAACGGAGGTCCACATTGAATCACGCCTATGACAACATGTTTATATACCAACTTTGTTATCGCATTACTTCATTAATTTTGAATAGAACCCAACTCATAATCATTTTATATCGAAAAATGCTCATGTATACATTGGTGATCCTCCACAAATTTTGTTTCTTAAGTTTATGTCGTAAGGATTCTTCATTATGATTATGAGATTACGATATCAAGAGGAGAGAATGGTCCTTTGCAGGAGTATTTGTCGGTTGTGGGTTTTCTTGGAACAAGCTTAAGTATGTTGATCCATTTAGAAACATAGTGAGCCACCCGTAGCCTGGAAGAACGACTATAATAGAGATAAGTTCGCAAATGTTCTAGTGTGTATTTCTATCAGTCTGATGCCTGTTCTCAGGGATGCACTTAATAAAGTGTTGGTTTCCAGATTGTATTCAGTCCCAGATAAAAATGTGCTAGAACATATTCTTACGCTACTCTAGATCAACCAGAGATAGTTTATGCCCTTCAACGAAACAACACCACGTGGAATATTTACTAGTTATGCTCCTTCGCCAATAAGATGTTTCCATTGATGGTACACACCGTGACAGTTGATAAACTCATTAGTATTGCACTGCCTCAAACTTCATGTGAAGTAACATTAGATATGAATAGACCTCTGAAATTAAGCGTCATATAGGCTTAAGAGAAACCCATGAGAGCTATATGAAAGTCCCACAAAAATGATCTCAAAACCCTGGAAAATCCCTTAAACAAGGTAAACAAAGAGAAGCCCTACAGAAAAACATTCAGATCTTTGACCTCCTTCACAAGATATGTAAGACTACCCAAGAACCACAAACAAACAGAGATAAGGTCAACGATTTGATCCTTGCAATTGTGGAAGAAACAATTCTTCTTATATAGTGAAAAAGGAAAGATTGTATGTAGGCTGACTCGAGAAAAAATAAAATGGAGGGAATTATGAAATTCAAATTCATTTTTTTAGTAATGGGAACCAAAAACTTTGTCAACAAGATTGATTAGTCTTTCCATTGACTATTAAGCCCATTTAAATTAATATTCTTGACTAATAAGAAACATTTTCTTGTGACTGATCAGTAATGAATAGGCCCATTTTCTTAAATAATAAAAAAATTGCTTAGGACATCCGTTTGGGGTTTCTTGTCCAAGAATGGGGCTGTAATATTCAAAGAAGCATAAGTCCTTAACTGTGAGGAATTAGGAGATGTACCACCTACCATCATAAACTGCATGATGAGGAGAATTTGATGACAATAATCCTAAGTTCAAACAAAATGACTTTTCCATCCAAAATTATCTTCAATTGCGGGGAATCTAGGGCTTCCCAAGGTTTCTTGACCATTGGAGCTTCAATCAATGCAATCTAGACAAATATTAAGAGCATTCAAGAAACGACATTGACATAAATGACAACACCATTCAACATGGCCAAACTTAGCCGACCTTCATCCATGGATATCTTATATGTGAAACTAGAAATCAAGGAAGAAACCTACATTTACCCTTATTCAAAAGGTCTTTTTAAAGTGGAAATTGACCTAGTTGAGGATAGAGATTGGATTATCAACTTGAGCCCTTGATTCTAGGGTGAATTAGAACTATGTATGAGTCCCTAGATCGAACCTTTCGTTCCACTTCAAATACCCTCTCCACGATTTATATCTTGCCAAAATTGCCTAATCTTCCATTGTATTTTTGGGACTATGATTATCTTAAGGATATCATAAATTCTTTAGGAAAATTCCATTTCAACATTGAGGAAATACAACAATCATACATAGCATATGCATATATATGTGCAGATATGGACTTTAGCAAAGACTTTCTAGCATAAATCAAATTGGTTGCAAAAAATTGTATCTAGCCCCAACAACCATATTATGAGCATGTCACCTTATAACTCAAGGCATGCTTAGAAACATGACACATTTTCATCCATTGCATGAAGATTTTAAATGTTGGCCAAGCAAGGAAATCTAAAAAAAAACACACTTGGTAGGACAAAGCACTAAAAGTGCATCACTTGATTAGTAAGTATCCTCCATAACTCACTCATCTCTCCATGTCACAATCAACCTAGGTGATAACCTCATATTTGAGCATGGCACCATCCAAAGAGGATAGAATCAAACTCCTTTGCTTCACCAGGGATTATTGATAATAGTTCCCTTGGAAATGACCTTTTTGCCTCCCCCTTTATAAAAAACACAAGCTACCCTAATCACACCCACACCCAAGTAATTTGTGTTGATCATGTTAGGGAAAGAAGCCAAATAAGAGATCTTGAATCTTGTGCACCACCGTCCTCCCCTCCCCCTCCCCTCCCCTTCCCTTCCTACCAAAAAGAAAAAGAAAAGAAAGGGAATACAGCCTCTACACATGTAGAAGGAGAACATCAAGAACCTATAACACTATTCTAATATTCACAAGAGGTGGATAACAATTATCAAGAAGAGAAAGTTACTTCCACCTCAACAAAGGCTGACCTATATGATTTAGTTATATATTGATTTTATACACTTTTATTATATTGAATTACTTGTATTTACTCATGTAATTTTAATGTACTAAACTTTTCATGGAGGGAAAGATAGCAATGCTTGGAAATTTCCTAGTGTAGAGAGTTCTAGGAGATTATTTCAAATATTTGTGTAGTAATAATAATATAATTAGTCCAATGAAAGGTTAAGAGTACATAACCCTTCCCTTCATGATTAATCAATCTATATAAATATACTATCATGAGGCCCATTGTAATGACTATTCTATCAATCATCTTATTATTCAATATATTTTATTTATCCCACTTGATATTGAAGCCAAACATTTGGCCAATTTTGTGGTTAAAATACCCTAGGAAACTAGTCAATTTCAAGGATTAAATCCACACCCAACTAAAAGTTTGATCCATACAACATCAAATTAATCCATGCATTCCTACATCTGATCTATATAACATGTGTGTTATTTATATTTATGTTTGTTTATACAAACACAACTATCATGTTTGTACAACCAATCCACCACCATTTTCGTACTTTGTTCTTTGTGCTATTGTCGTCTTTTAACTACATTGTTGCCTCCAAATTGTTCCACCACTTGGAATTTTCAATTGATATGTTAAAAATCTTGTACATGTCTGCTTGATAATTCTTAACTCACACCTTGTTCCATACCAACCATCATTCCCCTACAAATTCGTAGCTTGTCATTCTCAATGTACACATTGTTAGCATTCCATTCATATATATAAGTGCCTTTTGACTTCATACTATTCTCCAAAATCTATGCCTTTTAATCATCCCTAAGATTTTTTATTTTTCTTTTTCTTTTTAATGCAAGTTGGCTTATAAATCAATGTATTAAAAAAATCTTTCTTTATCTTTAGAAAAATAATCATTTTTAAAGAAAAATCGTCTACACATAATATAAAGTAAAAATAAAAAAGTTTCTCAAGAAATCCAAAGAAAGGGGTGGTGTTTGCAAAGAAGAAAACCAACCCCAAGATGGCTACCAAGGACGAGTTATAGATAAAAATTCACTAACATAGATATCAAGTCAACATCATAAGATATCATCTTGATCATATTGAAAATGGAAAAAATGTGAAGGAAAAAAAAGGGAAAAGAACCAATAAATGAATAAAAAAGGAAGACATAATTGACAGATTAATAAAAGACTAAGACACGATGGAAAACCCTATTAAGAATGAGAAATCATGAGAATGTTAAAACAACAAGGATACTTTATGATTAGACGAAAGAATTGACCAACTAATTGGAAGAGTAGATGCATTATTTATGCAACCCCTAGCCCACCAAAGACCATGAGCATGTTCAAATTCATTTAAACCCCAAACCTAAATAATGAAATCACTATAACATATAACATAAATTTTGATTATGACGAAGCATCATCAAAAGTATCACTAAATCCAATCTCATGTAGCCAACATAATCGAAATGAAAAAAGACAAATTTCAAATAGAAACAATTACTCCAAAAGACCAAATACAACAGTGGATTGCAAAATACGTTTTGCCACATCTTAGAAAGGTTGATATGATCTAGTTTTCAAGAAAAAAAGAAAACAAACCTTCAACTCCATTGACAATCATGACAAAGAAATCACAACTTGAGACCTTGAATCTTAAAGAAGTCATAAAATATAGAAATGTAAGAATACATGTAGATTATGGAGGTAATCATAATCGTAGAAACATTGTTGTTGCTAAACAACTAAATCTTTTCATGTACCCCACCAAGGAATTCATTGTTATGGTCATTAATGGACAAAAGGTCAAAGAAATAGTAAGATGTCATAAAGTCTTAGTTCAAATACAAGAAACGGAACTACAAACAAGACTTTATACTCTACCACTCAAAGAAATGGATAGGTTGCTAAGTGTAGAATGGCTGATGCAGTTGGGAACTTATACCACAATCCTTGAAAAGAATAATTTATGGAGTTTAATTAGCAAGCTAAATACTACAAATTATATGGTGTTGAATGTTCCTCTTGTTAGAAAATTGATTAGGGCATCATTTTAATTTTACTTTTCCTTACCTGACAACTATTTGTGATAGTATGTCCTTATCATCAAATAAATGCCAAAAAAATGAAGAGCACAACCATACAAAGATGAACACAAGATATAGGCTCCAAGTTAGGGAAAACGCCCTCCAAAGGGAAAAACCCAGAAAGAAATTATCTTCTTATAGAATCAATTCAAAGGAGACTTCCAAGACCAAAACCTAGACCAGGCCCACACCACCAAGAACCAAGTCAACCAACCAATCTTTCTTCTTCAATGCTTAAAAAATTGTGTAAGGGCATAAAAAGAAAAAAAAACCTCTTTAAGATGAGGAATCTTCTAGCCTTTTGTGCTCACCAAGGAAGCTTGCAACAACTCCCACAATTTTGGACTTGAGGTAACCTGAGAAACCCTAGTGTACTCACACATGTGACCAATAGAAGGGAAAATTCACATGTGTGACCAGTGGAAGGAAAAATTCAGACTTTGGAACTTTTTTAGGGCTTCTTCCTTCCTTTGCCAGCCTTCTCTATAGATTTTTACTGTAGATTCAACAACTTATGTGATATGCTAAAACAGAAGACAAGAATCTACTCTACTCTTCAACGGAAACCAAAATTTATGGATGAAAACAATAAGAATAAAAGGAAGAATATCAATTGCACATAACACAATATTTCTCTGGGGAAAGCAACTGCTCAAAACCCCGACTATCTGAGAAGAAAATACAATGCGTGTTTAACTTGAACAATTCCTACACAAGTACAATCTATCTCTCTGCTTCCAAGGTAAGCCTTGGATGAATACAATATGTTATGCTTAACTTTGAGCTCAACCTACACAAGTATTTCCGATCCTCTGCCTAAATGACTTCCTTTGGCCAATACTTAGCCAATTTCCTAGTCTTCCAAGCCCTTGCTTCCTTGCATAATTCCTAAGAGATGAACCCATATTTAATTGGGAAATTCCCCACTCATAACTGTGAAATCCATCATAGGCCTTCTATTGATTTCATTCGCCATCTGTACAACTCGAAAAATTATACAACTGATAGTACACTGTCCCTGAACTCTAATCTCAATGGGGTCTTCCTTTAAACTGACATGCATGAGTTATTTATGAGTGAATCTTTAGTTAACTGGTGGAGCAGTGAAGTTACATTGAAGTTGATCATCACTTCTAGACCTCCTACTAGTTCCTCCAACGGATTGAACTAGTTTAACTGACTTTAACTCAGTTAGATTGAGTTAATTAATTACAGCTCAAAAGAACTCAACCTGGACCCCTAAAATTTAGGAATCACTCTACATGACTCTAGATAGACTTCCAACTTGAATTTATTGAGCCAACTAAGTCAAATTAACTTAGTTAACTATTGCAAGTTTTTGTGAGAACAAAATTTCGATTTAATTCTCTATTTAATTCAAGGACAAATTAAATTAGTATTTTCTTAGATATTATTTTTAACATTTCTTGTTGCAATTTTCATCACTCCTTCTCAATAAGAAACAAATTCAACTCTATCCTGATCTAGTACCTTTGGAATGTTATACATGCAACACTTGTCACTGCTAATATTTCTCTGGGGAAAGCAACTGCTCAAAACCCCGAATATCTATATTGCATTAACCAGAAGATCTGAGAAAAGAACACAATGCTTGTTTAACTCGAACAATTCCTGCATAAGTACAATCTATCTCCCTGCTTCTTAGGCAAGCCTTAGATTAATAAAATATGCTTTTCTCAACCTTGAGCTCAATCTGCACAAGTATTTCCTATCCTCTGCCTGACTGACTTCCTTTGGCCAATGCTTAGCCAAATTCCTAGCCTTCCAAGCCCCTACTTCCTTACACAATTCCTGACAGAATTAGCCCATATTTAATTGGGAAATTCCCCACTCATAACTATGCAATCCATCATAGGCCTTCTACTGATTGCATGCACCATATGTACAACTCGGAAAATTATACAACTAATAGTATATTGTCCCTAAACTCTAATCTCAATTTGGTCTTCCTATTTACTAACATGCATGAGTTATTTATGAGTGAATCTTCAGTTAAGTGGTGGAGCAATGAAGATGCACTGACGCTGATCCTCACAACTAGACCTCCTACTAGTTCCTCTAATTGAACTAGTTTAACTGACTTTAACTCGGTTAGGTTGATTTAATTAATTGCAACTCAAAAGAACTTAACCTGGACTCCTAAAATTTAGGAATCATTCTACATGACTCTAGATATACTTCCAACTCGAATTTACTAAGCCAACTAAGTCAAATTTAACTTAGTTAACTATTACAAGTTGCTATGAGAATAGAATTTTGATTTAATTCCTAATTTAATTTAAGGACAAATTAAAATAGTATTTTCCTAGATGATATTTTTAACATTTCTTGTTGCTTTCAACATTCTCCTTACTTTTCTAGGACTTTCACACTCCTTTCCAATTGCATATTGAAAAAAGATGTGTACTTGATATATCATAAATGAGATCGGAGTCTTCCCTTTTTATATCCTTCTAAGAGGCTCAGTAAGCCCTCTCTAGGTTGACTTGGTATTGGGAGCCTACTAGACTGTTCCAAACATAAAATAAGTTTTCATTCTTTGATACAAGAGCCCGAATGGGACTTTTACAATTTGACAAGAATGCTTGACTCATGACAAATCCTAGGAGCATTCAATGAATGCTTGATCTAATGACAAAATGACTTGAGCATGCCAACCCATGCTTTACAAAAATAATTTCCTTTTGTTCTTTACATTATTTTCTTTCTTCTTTTGATAGATAAAAGTTACATCATGACACGAGTCAAATGAAAAATATGAAGACCAAAACTAGTTACATTCTTCAACATCTCTCTCAAGAAGAATTAATTACAATTAATAAAAAAAAAAAAGAGAATAAAAAACATATAACAATGAAAGCAAGGGAAATATATTGCTAGGAAACATAAAGGCTTGATGTTAGATAATCAATTTAAAAGACTTCAAAATATGATGCAAAAAATACAAATGAACCTCCAACAATCAAAGCATGAATGAAGTCAAATACCTAAAAACAGAAACTTGATTCCACTATAGAAAAATGCTTAGCTAGAAGAATCATATTTACTATGCTTTGAGGAAAAAACACTCATTAAAGAGGTTGGTAATATTATAACAATAATCTTACAATTAGTCTAATAAAAGGTCAAAGGAAACATAGCCCTCCACCTCATGTCCACTTAATGCATATAAGTATATCGTCATGAGGTTTATAGTAATCACCCTTTTATTATTATATTAATCATCTTAGTATTCAATGTATTTGTATAAACTCGCATGAGTCATTTTGCAATTAGTGAAAAACAAATATGTTTATTCCAAATTGATCTCTCCTTGTATTTGTAATTCATTTTTGTGCAATTCGATCAAAAATATTCTTAATATGAACATTAGCCATCATTATTTTAAAAAAATGTCATTATACCAAAAAGTTGTTGATGCTAAAGGTGTGGAAAATGAAAGACAATCAATCAAGATGCAACCATACCTCATTACCATGAAAAGCTATAAGAAATACCAAAACAACATCCTCACTTTGAAAGATGAAAGAATTGAGATCATTTATGGACCCATAAGTTGAAGGGTCACTATGCAACATAATATTATCAAGAAGAAATAACTACCAGAAATTGACAACGATACAACAATGCATGAAATCAAAAGCAACTGTGACATTAAATTATCAACCATCCACTTAAGAAATCACTAAGAGATGGATATTCAACAATGGCAACACAAAAGCAAAAATTCAAAGAAATTATATCACTTGGTTTCATCATATATCAACCTTCAACTGTAAATCTTTGAGGGGGAAAAAAAATCTCAAAGGACAAACAAAGCTTTGAGGAAAAAAAACCTCAAAGGTAGGTATTATATATTATGTATGGTATGTAATGCCATTCATGGGGATAATGTAAGGGTCAAATATATCTATAAATGGTGGGGTATTTTAATAGAAAACCTACATGTGCAATGCATGAGAACTAAAATACAACAAGAGATGAATAAAGCTATTATTACACATTGGCTTTTGATCATTGTATCTGAGTTACTATGTAATCATACCAATACATTTTGGTAATGTGCTTTACATTCACTTATGACTATCCTACTTGTAGTATTTGGATAATTTGGAGGTCTCTTAATGGTTTATTATATAATGTTGATGATGCATTCTGGAGATGTGTATGACATCAATGTTTGGCATACCTGTTTGTATGCAAGTTTATCATACTTTATTATGCATTATGTTCTTAACAATAATTTTTTAGTTTTGTATCTACTTTATATCAAATTAACAAAATAAACTACTCCTTATCTAACCAGAAACCATGTTGACATTTTCTACATTTGCGTGTCTCTTTTCTTAGCACACTAGTGAGAGTAGAATAATGAAGTGATTGAGTTATTTGATATTACTGCTCTTTAGATAATATATCCAAAATTATTGCTTGTTTGCTTTGAGTTATTTGATATTATTGCTCTTTAACTAATAAATCCAAATTGATTGCTTGTTTGCTTTGTTTAGTTAGAATTAGTTAGCATGTTACTCATGTGCATGCATAAGTTGTAATGCTTTGTCCAAGTTGATATGCTAGTATTTCCCCATAAGTGTCCATTACTAAGGTTAACCTTAGTGCATTTAACAATGTTAATATATGAACATGTAACCCTAAAGATACATTAAAAATAATCCAAGGGGAATAATTTTCTTGTCATGTACTTATTTTCGAAGTCAGTTGTTTCCTAACAATATAATTTGTTAACCCTTACAAATGCATGGTTTAGTTTGCATTTTCACGAGTCTTTGATTTGCACTTTGTTAGGTCCCTATAATACTAGTGATTACCCCATTACTATTGTAGTTGTACCCCTTATTAATATTGTTGTGCCCCTATTGTCCCCATATTGTTATTAATGTGCCCCATAGAATCCCTCTATTGTTATTTTTGTGGCTTTATATTATTAGTGTTAGGTCGGCTGGGTTATATTGTGACTCCTTAGACTCCTATATATAGAAAGGAGGTTTTGTCATTTGAATCATCCAAGAATTGTTCATTTATGTAATGTAAAGGAGGTCCCCCCCTCGAAGAGACTGAATTCTAAGGTGTTGATCTATATTTTCTATCTTTTCTTGAGCTGGTTTCATAACATTTGGTATTAGAGCTTTGGATTCTAGGGTTTCGCTGCTCCAAAGAGGTAATCGTGGCATTTTCACTATAACTTTTTTTCCTGCAACGTTTCAGAAGCAAAAAAAAAAAAACCATTTGAGACAAAATCGCACTGAACCTTGGGTCCGAATTTCAGAGCTTTTCGCTCTATATTTGCGAAGATATGATCTGAGGAAGTTGGTCTTTTTGCAAACTCCTGAATTACATTCTAAACAGGTGACCTCGAGAAAATCATCATAGCTTTCTCTTTGAGCATCAAATTGAAATTTTGTAAGAATTTACAAAAAGAGGACGGACTGTAGTTTCTTGTATATATTTTTCAGAGCCAAAGGTCAAAATAGGAACACGTGGCACGTCGTACAAGTTCGCTCTACTAAAGTAGTCTATAATCAGGTCACTGTGGGAGATTTGGCATAACTCTTCATTGGAGAATCCAATTGGGGTCAGACTGGTGGAATTGGAAAGAGGACACAAAGGGCTACCACAGGTTGCAATTTCAGAACTGGATGATCCGAAATTACAGAGATACATCAGAGGCAATATTGAGCTCCTATAAAGTGAAAAAAAAAGGTGTGTAGATTTTTTAAATTTTTTCTTAAGCTTGGTTTGAAAAATTATTTTGAAGGAATTCAAAGGACATAGTAGAGCATTAGTATCGATAATTGATGCCCCGAGGAAAGAAAATGCAAACACCTAGTAAGCAATCTGAAAGCTCTAGCATGACTCATAAAGAAGAGGAAAAAATGCTACATGATATATCAAAATTACAAGACCAAGTGCAACAAATTTCACTCTCACAAAAGCTAACAGAAGCTAAGATAAATGGCGTGGAATCTAAGATAAAGGGCGTGAAAGCCAATATTGACGATTTGAAGATAGATTTGAAGGTAGATTTGACATATTTTCTACAAGAAATACTTACTAATGGTGAAAGGGGAGTAAAGGAAACTCATGATGCAAACAAAAGAAATGTTAATCATGATTTCATAGACTCTAATGTTGGATCGAAGACGCACCATATTCCAAAAATCGATATGAGGAAGTTTGGTGGCAAGGATCTCGCAACATGGATATTATAGATGGAGAAATTTTTCAATCTCAATAATGTGCAAAACACACAAAAGGTACGTATTGCAACTTTATATTGGGAACCAAATCAGTTTGTATGGTATCAATGGCTTTGCTCTCGTAAACAATTTATCACTTGGGCAATTTTTACGGAAGAATTGATAGCACATTATGAGGATACAAAAACAACAATTTTTTTAGCCAATTGATAGTCTCAAACAAAAGGGTTCAATAATGGAGCACATTGAGGAGTTCCAAAAATTGAACATAAGGGTAAAAAATATTCCAGAGGAGCATAGGATTGATGTGTTCATAGGGACTTTAAAGGATAATATCCAACATGATGTTCGCCTTTGGGATCCTGATTCATTAGAGAGGCATTCAGGTTAGCAAGTAAAGTGGAAAGAAAAATTATGGCAACTAGGAAGCATACCACTCACAACTATAAAGATGGAAGTGTTGTTGCCCCTAGTCTTCCACAACCTATAAGGTTGACACCACAACAATTGGAAGAAAAAAGAGCAAAAGGGCTTTGTCACAGTTGTGATAGAAAATACACTAAAGGTCATAAGTGTGCTGAGAAGAAATTATTCTACATAGGTTGTGAGGAGGAAGAAGGAAAGTAGCAAGAAAGGTCAAGGGAAGAGGATATACTCCGGGAACAAAGCCTAGATAAAGAAGAAATGAATCTGACCATATCTTGTAATGCATTGGCTAGAATTACCACTCCTCAAACCATCAAGATAGAAGGACGAATCAAGAAGAAAAAGGTAATAGTGTTGATTGATTCA
>APFE030764804.1:0-10625 GCA_000404065.3 Pinus taeda
GGTTGAAAGGCCTAACCCAGCTGCCAAGGTTAGTCCATTTTTTCTCAAACAAATAAAATAATCATAATACTATAGGGAAGCTCAGTGCAAGAAGCTTTGGCTCTTGTAGAATTGAGACTTCTGTGATTCATCATAGTTATACGAAGAGCTTCGGCGTAAATCACATGACAGAGACCTTTGTCGACGCGTTTCGAACCAACCAGTGTGGTTCATCGTCAGGACCAAGAAGCTTTGGCTCTTTTAAATATAGAATACAGATACTAATACCAATATAGATTTCATTGCCAGGGACTTCCTACTTCACAACTTGCCTTGTTTATTTATTTTGGAATCAATTCAATTCTTCTTTTGCAAGAATCAATTCACCTTTTACGCTAACATTACGACATTAATGTTATTTGCAGATTACAACATTGCAATTCCTCCCATTAGTTTGTCGTCGGTTCCCCATATCGTAAGCAATTAATGTTACAAGAATGTTTAATTTACAATGGAATTATTCTAAAATGGGTAGAGCATTCCTTTAAAACCAAAAGCACACATTACGATAATTCTCATCATGTTGTGATGAGTGTGTCTACATAGGGAAGCCCAATTTTAATTATAGTGAAGATCGCAAATGGTTGTTAAAGAGCTTTTTTTTATAATGCTTTAGTTTTTCTTTGTGAGTAAACTTTGCTGGCTTTTTTTAATCATTTTACGATTGTGCGTAAAAATATTAATATATCATAGATATGAGTAAAATAAACACATAAATATTAAGAGATATTTTATTATTTAAATATTAAAAGATATTTTATTAATAGAATATTATTCAAATAGTTATTGAAAATTTTGAGAAAATATTAGTGAAAAAGTATAAATATTGTAAAAATTCTTATTATGAAGGAACCCTTACTGCAGCAAATCTGAATCTACTTCACCTATGTGATTTTTAAATGACATTCATCAAGTTATTATTTTGAATATTGAAGCAAAATACTTCTATAGCCTACACTAATTAAATATTTGATCTCATGAAATAGAAAACAAAGGAAAGAACAAGATACATACGACACGATTATTTTTGGACACAATTGTCCCCAGAAAAACCGATGCGGGAAAACCGGTGCAGCGGTTCTGAGGGTTTATTATTATGTAGGAGAAATATATGAATACATATCTAGGATGTTCATTTAACAATCATTTACACATAAAATATTGGCAAAAAATCTGAGTGAGTTTTACCTCATTTCACCCGACAGAATTTCGGCTAATCCGGCACAAGACTAGCTAACCCTGACTATTTATGCGTTGGCTTTGCATCCCCTTCGCCCTCTACGTCATCTCTCCTATCTTTTCTAGCAGTTCCTGACAGTTCTGGCAGTTTCGGTTGTTCCGTAAGTTTTGGATTTTGTGTGGCAAACAACTTTTCTATGTTAGCTCCCCCAGCTACTGTGTTGCCTCTGCATCAACTCTCTCGACTACTGCCTTGCCTCTGCGTCATCTCTCCTGGCTACTGTGTTGCCTCTTCATCATCTCTCACAGCTGTTCCGGTAGTTTTGACAGTTCCGACAGTTACGGCAATTCTGACAGTTTCGGCAGTTCTGGATTCTGCGTGACATGCAACTTTTCTGCTTCAGCCCTCCCAGCTACTGCATTGAATCTACGTCATCTCTCTCAGTTGTTCTGACAATTCCTGACAGTTTTGGCTATTTCGATAATTCTGGATTCTACGTGACAGACAGCTTTTCTGCGCCAGCTCTCCCGGCTACTGCGCTGCTTCTCTATAGGCTCTCTCCACCTCTTTGTTCTGTATTTTTTGGAAATTTATTCTCCTAGATTCTCTCTACCCCTTAGCTGCAAGATCTCCCCAATCAATTTTCCTCTCGAGAACTTCTCACCTCAGAAAATCGATTTCCTCAATCTCTCTATGTGTATTTTCAAATGAACCCCAAGCCTCCATTTTATACTTTTCCTATTGAGTCTTCAACGACTGAGATTAAGTCTCTAATCAATAGCTAAGATTAAAACATGACTTGATCTGCCTTCTAGATCTTGTCTATCCCGATATTTGAATTAATCCGTCATTAATATTCTTATTCACCTAATGTTAGACTTAGGATACCATCGTGACAGGGTATGCTCCCTAAAAATATTAATTATTTTAATAAAATACAATCCTAGTGGAATTTCACCAAACGGGTTATGGGTTCTTTAGAACTCATTTGCCTTAGCCTCTGCACCAATTTTCAAGGCTAGAGAATATCTGATGCTACCAAAAACTAACACTCCTTCTTAGTGAGGAAAGTGCTCTGGCAACAATGTCCACCTGCATGTTGCTCTGTTTCTGAAGCACCTCCTTTCTGCACTACTCTTACCACCAACACTGTGTTGTTGCTACTACTGTACTACTGCCCATAACACTACCACTGCTACATTTGTACTACAACTCCCTCTCAAACGCTACATCTGCTATGTTACTAACATTGCCACTGTTAACATTGCATCCTTACTGCAACTCAATTGTTGGGAGAAGCAACTGAAAAACAACCAAAATTAGCCAAACTTAACTGTGTTCAACATAATACAATAAATGTTAGAGTCTGACTGCTGCTAACCCTATGAAACTTCTCCGATGTTGTTGACTTCTGCACTGTGCCATCTGCACCACTGCCAACCTTGCTATGCACTACTAAATCTCTCGTCCCAAGCCACTACATTTGTCCTCCAAACACTCCACTGCATCATATGACACTAAGTTCATCTCGCTACTGCCGAATCTTAGGCTCCCATAGCAAGGAATTTATCCAAGAGGTGGAATCCTCAAGGATCCTGCCCACATGTAGTCCTCCTGACTACAACTCAATATTGCCCCATCTCCCTCCTGGAGATGCATGAGCACTCATGGCAAACTCATTCTCATCAATCTTTGTTGAAGCAGCCTTAGGATCATGTTTCTCATCTTTATCCTTTTTCTTCAAAGGACATTGGGATGCATAGTGGCCCATCTCACCATAGCTGAAACATTTCACCTTTGAAATGTCCTTCTTTCGCTTTGGCTTTTACTATCCCCTCGATGCTAGAGCTACGTCTTCCTCCTCCTCCTTTATCTTTGTGCCACTCCCACTACTGCCATTGAGGTTGACCTTCACTAGGTCCCTCCTCCTTAACTCCTCCTGTTGAAGAGTCGCCCACATCTCCTCCCATGAAGGTAGTTTTCCCCTGCCCAATATGCTTTGGATGAAAACTTGCCATTCATTTGAGACTCCATTTAGGGCTATCCTCACCATCGTGGTTGGTTGAGGAGTGGACCCCACTGCAACAAGTTGGTCTCTAGTGTCTCGAAGACGTTGAAGATAGAGGTTCACCCCATCTCCTTTCTTCCTCAAGGTCTGTTGCAACTTCTGCTCTAAATACATCTTCAGTTGTTCAGAAGAGCCTTCATACAGAGAAGACAAGGCTTCCCACATCTCCTGGGTTGTATCCTTGCCCTGCAAGTGTGAGACCACATGATCTCAAACTCCATCAAGAATGAGCCTCTTTGCCTTCCTCTACTCGACCTTGTACTTCTTCTTTTGACCATTGTCAGAAGTAACAACTACAACACTATTGACATAGGCCTCAAGGTCATATTCCTCCAAAATGACTAAGATTTTGGTCTTCCATATGACATAGTTGAAATCTTCTTCCAACCCGTCCTGATCTCTGAGCCCATGCGATGCCATCTCACCCAACTGTTGAACTAAATCCTCTAGTCATTGCTTAGCACAGTTGTCCAGCAAGTGAGAAATTCGAACTTTCCAGCGGAAAGTTCTCTAAGGAGAAAATTCCCCTTCTATGTGCCTCCATTATTTTCTAGCGGATTTCTTCCCTGGCAGAAACTACACCCTTCAAGCACTACATTGAGGCTCTGCATCACTCCCTCTGCCTTTATAAACTCATAAACTGGAAATCGTACCTCTTTGTTGTCTCACTCAGAGAGAGATTTCCTCGGATCTGCTTCCCGGCAAGGATTGTGCAATCCCTTCAAGGGATTTGAATTGCTTCCAAGTGCAACTTTCGGCCTCACTGCTTAGCACTAGATCTACTCTTCCTGTTTCAAAATCAATGTTCTGATACCATGTGAAAATTCCTACTCTGAAGGAACCCTTACTGCAGCAAATCTGAATCTACTTCACCTACTTGATTTTTAAATTACATTCATCAAATTATTCTTTTGAATATTGAAGCAAATTACTTATGCAGCCTACAATAATTAAATATTTGATCTCATGAAACAAAAAACAAAGCAAAGAACAAGATACATAGGACACACTTATTTTTGGACACAATAGTCCCCAAAAAAACCCAATGCGGGAAAACCGATGCAACAATTCTGAGGGTTTATTATTATGTAGGATAAATATTTGAATACATATCTAGGAAGTTCATCTAGCAATCCTTTACATAGAAAATACTGGTGGAAAATCTGAGTGAGTTTTAGCTCACTTCACTCGACATAATTCGAGCTGATCCGACATAAGACTGGCTAACCCCAACTATTTCTACGTTAGCTCTGCATCAGCCCTATGTCACCTTTTATGCCCTCTGTGTTAGCTCTCCTGGCTGTTCCAATAGCTCTCGACAGTTTCAGCTCTTTCGGAAGTTTTGGATTCTGCGTGACATGCAACTTTTCTACGTCATCTCTCCTGGCTACTGCGCTGCCTCTGCGTCATCTCTCCCGGCTATTCCGACAGTTTCGGAAATTCCCGACAGTTCCAGCAGTTCCGACAGTTCTACATGACATACAACTTTTCTGCGTCAGCTCTCTCGGCTAATGCGCTACCTCTACGTCAGCTCTCCCAGCAGTTCCAATAATTCCTGATAGTTTTGACAGTTCTGGGTTCTGCATGACAAGCAGATTTTTGCGTCAACCCTCTCGGCTACTATGTTTCCTCTCTGCAAGCTCTCTTTGCCTCTCCGTTCTGTATTTTCCATAAAGTCCTTCTCTTAGATTCTCCCTGCCCCTCAGCTACAAGATCTCCTTAATCGATTTTCCTCCTAATAACTTCTCACCTCAGAAAATCGATTTCCTCAATCTCTCTGTGTGTATTTCCAAATGAACCCCAACCTCCATTTTATACTTTTCATGTTGAGTCTTCAACGACCGAGATTAAGTCTCTAATCAATGGCTAAGATTAAAACATGACTTGATTCGCCTTCTAGATCATTCTCACCCGTAATTTGATTAATACCCATTAATATTTTAATTTCCCTAAGTTTAGACTTAGGAGCTCCAATAAAATTACTAATTATTTTAATAAAATACAATCATGGTGGAATTTCACCAAACGGTTTTTGGGTTCTTTAGAACTCATGTGCCTTAGCCTTTGCACCAATTTTCAAGGCTAGAGAACTTCTGATGCTACCAAAAACTAAAAAATACCAAGGAAGTAAATTAGTTAGGATATTTTAATTATTTGTTTAATTAAATAGATAAGATAAATCATAATATTATGCTAAGAATAGAAATGATATTAAAAAATAAATTAGCAAGAAGGAGATTAATTAAGAAAAGAGATATATGATCGTTGGATGTAACTTTAAAATCATTAAGATGGATGAATATGGTAGGGTATGCCATATTTCTTGAACTCGTTGTGCTTTCCATTGATTAAGCTAGATCAAAAGAATAATGTTGCTAAAACTACATCCTACCTCATTAATTAGCAAATTACATTAGAAGAATATGGGTCATTAATGTATTATAAAGGATCCCCCTTCCTAACCTTGAGAGGGTTTACCTTGTTTCTTTTTCCGACTCGCATCAATTTGTGAATGAATATTTAGGTCAATATGCCTTTCTTTTGAATCATTAACCATTTTTCGTCTACCTTTTTAACCTAGGTGTGACATCTGTGCACATATGACCTCACATTTTACGCTAATGATTGTGCAACATATGACCTCACATTTTATGGTTGACCTCAAATTTTTACACCATAATCTCATTATGGAGCTCCACAATTGTGGAGGATTACGTCAGGAATCTCATTATGGAACTCCACAATCGCAAAGGATTACGTTAGGAATCTCATTATGGAACTCCACCATTGCTAAGGACTAGAACTTGGAGAAATTTTGTATATTGTTTAAAGCAAAATTTGTACATTATATTGTGAAAAGGGTCAGTTTTTAAGTATATGATATACAATATTGATTTCTACATTATTGGATCTTACAAAGTTAAAGTTAGAAGCTTGTGCCTTGAAAATTTGTTGAGCGTTGTACACAAGTTTTATGCTAGTATCAAAGAAAATAAGACTAAGACGCATGTACATTGTGTGATATTGAACGCGAGAACGCGAGACACCTGGACATATTTTCTAATTTTAATTTTTATGAAAGTGTAACCTGTACTACCTTATGTTGATTATTTTTGTTTGTGGAAGCCCGAAAAATGTACATAACAAATGTTACTTTTTCCCGTTATTGTGAAACATGGTCTTTTTACTAAACATTGCCTTTTTACTTAACTAAATGTGTTATTGTCGCTTCACTTTCCTTTCCGTTACAGCTTACAAGGACTAATTTCATTTCAACTAATTTATTTACATTTTATGAATAAAGTCAATAATACATATTAATAATTTAATAAATAATAAATTAATATTTTTTCAATTTAATAATATAAAATAATATTTTTAGTTGGTTCGATAGGCACCTTTTCTTTTGAAATCAGTTCAATCCTAGATTTATCTCTTCTTGTTTTAGTCCGTGAACATTTGGTCACCATATGACCTCACATTTATATTATCATTTAATCAAAAAAAAAAAAAAAAAAAAAAAAAATACACACTCACACACACCAACTTTTTTATTTGTGCATGCTACTATCATAATATTCTACATTATATGTCTATGGAGTGTAAAAATCACCTACATCCCGGCCGGCGCGTACCTAATAATCTTTGAATAATCTAAAAGCCTATCAAAATATCAGAACATTTATTAACAAACATAATATTAGATAGATAATTGTAATGATTTATTTTCAAATAATTAATTAACTTAATTTTATTTATAGAGTAACAATTCTATCTATTATATTTTTGTATGGTTTTCTTGCCTAGCCATCAAAATAAACCATTAATTAAATTTTGAAAAATATAAATAATCTCTTTCTTTTAATATTTTCCTTTCCACAAGCCCAAAACGTTGAGCCTTGCTTAAGGGTTACAAGGCACATGAATAAGTATCACATTTAGAAAGTTCAATGGTTGTTGTTGTATGTACCAACAACATAACAAACTCACACATTGCCATTATTGATTAAATCATTCATTTCAATAAATGTTGATAAAACAACATTGTCATAGCATTAACCAATGTAATTTATAATATTTAACATTGCAAAAATAAATATTTCAATATGGATAACTACCTCATATATTTTATGTCATTATTTCTAGATATTGTTGCTATTTTTGTGCATCATTTTTAAATGGGTGTAGTGATTTTTATTTTTTATTTTTAAGCTCCACAAGAAAACCATTCAAAATGAAAATCTTTAAAAATATTTTATAATTAGGTAAATAATTTATTTTTCTATCAGTTACTTCCCATCATGATTTAAGTCTTTGCATAAGGAACAAAACAAGAATAAGAGGTAAATAACGATGGTGTCGGGTCTCAATCCCGATACATGTGGAGAAAAGTAATAGTGTGAATCATGAGCACAAGCATGATCATCACAGAGGGAAAAAAATTAGAAGCTCTGTGTCCATGGATAGTCAGCACAATACTAGACCTGCGAGATATGCAGAGGGATGTCAGAGTGGGGAAGCTAAGGTGAAGGACAAGCCACAAGAGGACCGAGTCAACCATCTTATGATGTGAGAGTGGGGAAGCGATTGTGAAGGACAGCCATCTGGGTACTTGCATTGTTTGTTTAATGGGGGCAGTAACATTGGGGAAACCTTGCAATTCACATCAAACAACACGAGTTTATTCACATGTTTTTATGGTAGAATATATATTTTTTATCGTTTAACTTCATTGCCTAAAAAAAAACACTCTTTGATTTGTGGTAAGGATCTTTCAAAATTATTTAGTTTGGATTAAAAAAAATGGGTTATGTGCTAGATTATTTCGGTTGAATCCTAAAAATATTTAATTTGTTTTTTTGGGTCACAAGTTATGTTTTTTGGTTTACTATTAAATAATGATGAAAATACCAAACTTAGGTAGATGATTTCTAGATGATGCCCATCAATGTTGCCTATTCACAATCGTAAACAATAAGGTTGTCTATGCTTATGAGTGGAAATTTGTTCCACTTACCTTTTAAGTGACAAATTATTTTGTTGGTAGTGTAAAACATTCGGTGAATACCATACTAGAGAGTTCATACTAAAGCTCCATGCATATGCAAGTCCATTAGATGGTATAAAATTATAAAAGTTTCCATTGTTGGTAATATAAGAACCATCCTTTGAATACCTGCCACATCTTATATTGTAGGTGACAAAAATATCTCATTTCTCATTACTAAGAAAAGTGGGCATATGACACCACGATGGTTTGATATGTATAGACAAACTATGGGGATTTATGGAGATGGGGCACTGTATTGTTTATGAGTTACTCCACAAATGCATATGTAGATTACTATGCACTATTATATAACTTATGGCAATTGGTTGTGGTACATTAAGCAAAGATCTCTTTAAATAAACAATGTCATCCAAATCCTACTGTTCAACTAATAAACAACAATAGTAGGATTCTTTTAATTTTTCATCCTTTGGGCCGAGTTCAACTTGATGCAAAGTAATAATACATTGTTTTGATTTACAACAATTATAGGTAATTTCCTAAATGAAATAATCACCAATAATAGGGAATACAAATGAGAATAAGAATAAAACATACATTTTGAATGCCACCATATCAAACACCCACAAATATGATTTAATAACCTAAAATGAGGCAAAAGTCATATGTACCTATTGTTTCCTCTTAGTAGAAATTATCCTTTCTAGAAAATCAATATTTCTTCACAATTGTTTTAAATCTTTCATTGGTAAAATAAGTGATAAATTATATCTCAGAAACTTTCATCATCTCCATATTTTAATTGTGTATTACCAACTTAGCACAAATACACTAAACAACTTAAAGCTAATACAACAATTACTATTTCAAAACAAAGTACAACTTTTCCAATTTAACAATCTTATGGATCAACCTTTCTTTACACTTTTTAGAACAAGTGCTAATTTTACATACAATTAAATCAAAATAAATCACAAATTATATTTTCCAATACTTTCAAATTACTTTCAAACTTGTAAAAATAAAAATATAACCAAAAATATAAATAAATTAAATTAACTAAAGGATTATTATAAAAGCAAAACTCACTTAGAAAAGTGATCCAAATCTATATAGAACTATAAATAAAATCTCTCCATGAATAAAATATTTTTGCAAAACAAATTTATTGAATATAAAAATATAATATTTTTTTTCATAAATTTTAAATATATTTGAACAAATACTACAAATAATTAGTTTGAAATAAATTAATTATTCATGGAATTTAAAAGTATTAGGCAGTGTAAAGCCTGTTATATGAATTAACTATAATTCCAAAGGACTTAGGTGTGCACTAGCTTCCGTACCAATAAAATCTTCGCTTTAATGAATGGAAGTTAAAGTTGAAGTTTCTATATATAACATAATATAATGAGGTGAATTTTAACTATCGATAAGTTTCTTAATTAAAAAATAAAATTTATAAAATGATTTTTTTTTACAACAAAGTCGGCATAGCTAAGTTTGTTTTTTGTTGCGGCGTAAAATTTAATAAGATTTTTAATATCATGTGGGTTGTATGTATCCAAACAATAATAAAATTGTTAAAATATATAATGATATGCTTGTATAAGATTTTTTGTTAATTAAATTTTATATATTAAATTTTTTTAGTAAATAAAGATCATATATATATAATTGACATTGAAGATAATGATAACAAGTTAATAACTGTTTATTTAATATTGAATGATGTCAATTTTTTTATATAATGCTCATATTATAGTACACATGTCATGTCATTAGAGTATAGATTGATATAATGAAAGTTGTACAAATTGTACATATATTATTTTTACATCTTTTAAATTATTTTTGTGTAAATTAAAAAATAAAACCCATAAAAGTGGTTTATTCAATAGTTTAAGCGAATGAGAAAATGGAATTTTTTTTTATTTTAATTACAAACCATTTGTGTTTATGATACATAGTAATTAATATATAATGTTACTTCTCAAATTATTTATATTTATTGTACACAGTAATGAGTGATATAGTACATAGTAATTAATAATAGAGTACACAAAAGTCAATTCTTGTCATCATCACACAATAAGAGGAGAGACATTTAAACCAATCATGTTTGAAATAAATATGAATAAATTTTACTTAAAAATAATAAATTTAATTTCATAATGTTAAAATTTGGATAGATTTTAAATTTCTTTAAACAAAACAAAACTAATAGCAAATCAATGAAAAACTTAAATAAATTATAATATTGATTACATTGATTAAAAGAATAACAACACAATCATGTTATAATATTGATTACATTGATTAAA